>CANSZD010000078.1:17500-57500 GCA_947648045.1 Beta corolliflora | reverse complement strand
TATACATACATATATACATATATACATACATATGTATATATATATATATATATACATATACATATATACATATATACATACATATATACATATATATATATATATATATATATATACATATATACATACATATATACATATATACATACATATATACATATATACATACATATATATACATATATACATACATATCTACATATATATATATATATACATATATATGTACATATATATACATATATACATAGATATATACATATATATATACATATATATATACATATATACATACATATATACATAGATATATACATATATACATACATATATACATACATATATACATAGATACATACATATATATATACATACATACATATATACATATATACATACATAGATACATAGATATATATACATATATACATATATACATATAAACATACATATGTACATATATACATACATATATATACATATATAAATATATACATATATATATATACATATATACATACATATATAAATATATTTTCTTAAGGCATCTCTTAGTTCAGTATCTTTTCTTCTATTGGCTTCATATAAATAATTTTCAAATTCATCTATTTTATCTTGTTGAATCCGTAGTTGGAAATTTAACATATTTTGTCGCATTTCAATATCTTCTAGGACGTTTCTGATTTGTGATTTAGTCATATTGAATTTATTAATTGTTCAAGTTCTATTAATGATTGGCTTAGTTCTATTTGTTTTAAGAAATCTAATAATTTTTTAATTTCTAGTTGTACTTGTACAAGTTTATCTATCCTGTTGTGTTCTTCCTGTAATATATCGATTAAAATATTACCTAAGTCAAGATCTTCTACTCTAGCTGCGTGAATATGAGAAATTCTTAGTTGTTCTTTTAAGTTATCAATTTTAAATTGTAAAGCATAATTTATCCATTCAACACGTAGTTTAACAGTTTTTATTAGAGAACTCATAAGCTAAGTAAATAATCAGGCAAATATTTAAACAAATAAACACGTGAATAGGTAATTAATCTGTTTCTTTATGAACTTCTTTTTAAGACTCAATCCCTTTTGTTCATAATAAACCTTAATCGGTTAATAACAATTCTATCAGCTTTCATATAAGTACTGCTAATCCGCTTTGACAACCCTTAAGCACTTAAGCATAATTAAATAAATGCATGTTTTTCAACCTCACCACATAGGTTTTATGCATCACGCCCTCAACGCCTTCTCATTCTCAACGGCTAAACGGGCTCCTGCTACCAATTGTCTCTTGGTTTCTAAACATGATTTTACTAAATCGGGGAAAGCATAATTAAGATAGCATACATCTTATATGAAATTATAGAATCATCTTAACAGATCTCAGTATTATTTAAACTAGGGGATTGAATTTTAATTTAGTTCATAAGAAAAGAGGTTACCTTATCTGCTTCCATAATTGTCTGTAAAATATCTTGAAGAACTAGCTCTAAGTAAGTAACTCCGGTCTTGTGAATAGTAAGCTCTGATACCAACTATTAGGATGAAGCGTGTTTATTATTTGAGAAGAAGAAAAGTTAGAGAGGGAAGAAGAGTAGTGAGTGGTGAGAAGCTTGCTCATGATCCTTTGCTTCACCAGCTGATCTTATTTATAGGCAAAGTTATTACAAGTGCCGTACAATTTTACAAAACTATTCATATTACTATTTGCTACAGTGAAAAGTGCTACAGTAAAAGTATTGTTCACTATTCACTATTCACATATTTTACGCGTTAGCCGCCTAACTTTTGTCCCGTTGTAACTATTACAAAGTTTATCTGTTACATGATAAAATATCTCTATTTTACAGTGCTTATCTTTGTAGACAGATGTTTTATTCTGGTACGCTGTGTTCTATCTCTGTAGTTGATACTGCAGTGTTAGATGATTCAGCTCTATCTTCATAACTGTCCATATCTTCGATTATTGGTACAGTCATTTGCTTAACTCCACACATCTTACATGAGTGGTTATTATTCTGTTGCATCCAACTGCAATATCTCTTCAAAGTATCTTCAGTTAGAAAATTCCTTGGTAAATACCGTGTAACTGGCGCTTGATCTGGGTGGAGCAGGCTCCATATCCATGACTTAATGGTTTCGACCGCATCATGGCCGTATGATTTGCTTTGAGATATAATTAATGTGTTTAACTCTCTATGATTTATCCAGACATAAGTCTTGACCATGCTAAGCAAGGCTTCATAAATTGCTTTTATCTTGACTGCCCTCTTTTCTCTGAGGAGGTCTGGTATCTCATTGCGATTTAATTACAGGTGTGCCTTAATTTCTTCGGGAAAGATAAAATTTGCTGTACATCCCATTTTAACAACCCTAATACATGGTTTTATCTCGGAGAAAGTAACTTCGCCTGGGGCGGTATAGCATCTTACAAAAATCATGGGAGATTTTGTAATATGCAAGTAACTTTTAGTCGCTTTATATAGATCGGGAATTGATGATAGCTCCTCTCCATTCAAGGTGTATATCTTGAATTAAGAAGGCCATAATCATAAGTTGCTTTGATTAAATTTGCATTGCAACCAGGCAACGCTATTAACTCGTTTACCCTTTTTAAAGGGTTAGTAACATATCCACCTTCGATCTCTCCATGGCGGTCTTTTGTGGTTATCTCTCGGGAAGGTATTTAGCCTATTGGCAATAAGTAAGAAATAATCTATATATTGGCGAACTTGAGGGATCATTGTTTGTTTGGTACCTAAGGTTAATTTTTCCTTAAAAGAAGTGGTATCTGGTATTAAGCTTGGAAAGTTTATTTCATTGATAACTGGAGTAGGGTTATTGGCTTGATTGGGGTTATAGGTTTGTAGGGACATACTTCGTTTGAAAGGGGAGTTAACTTTTCTTGTGATAACTCGGCTTTTATATTTTTGGCTAGTGCCAATATCTCGCTTGCTCCATATTAGGATTCTTTGGAAGTGGCTTCCCTTTTCATAGAAGCAAATTCTTCCATTATCTTGTTGAGTTGTATCTTGAGCTCCCGATTTTCTATAATCGGTTGTTGAACTATGTCTTGAGAGATAGTCCGCAAAACAGTTTCGTTAGTTTTTAGTAATTCGATATTAAACTCATACTTGGTTAATATCTCGCTACAATCCCGTTTATCTCCTTCCTCGTAATTGAATCCTGCAATTTTTGGGTTAGCCAACTTTTAACAGTTCTATTATCTGTTCTGATTATAAATTTACTATAAACTATGTAACATTCAAATTTTTTAATTCCATATTTTACTGCTTTTAACTCTTTTTTATTTCATTTGCTAAAAACCCCAAAAGATGTAAATGTTACAATTGTGGACAGATAGGTCATATAGCAAGAGAATGCAAAACAAAGACCAATAGAAATAATACTAAAAATATTAAAAATATAAATTTCATTGAACTCCATATAGCAGAATATGAATTAGATAAAACCAATATACCATCAGATGAAGAAATATATGTACTCGAATATGAAACAGATAATGATGAAATCAATGGAATAGTAGGTCATGAAGAAAGTAATGAAGAAAAAGATAATATTGAAACTGATAGTGATGAGTAAGGAACTACAACAAGTTAATTATGATGAAGATATTACGGAACAACATAGAAATCAAAGAGCTATTTTTGATTTGCAAAAATATAATGAATTAAAATATGAAGGATTTACTTTGTCACCCGATAAAATAGTAGATAAGAAAAAATTTGACTTCACACATTTAACAAAGTATCTTAAAAAAAAAAAGCAAGAATATTTAGTTATAGCAGATAGGGAACATGTTATAGATATAACCCAAGTACAAGGAAATACTAGAGTTCCTTTAATAACACAAGAAGTGTTAAATGAAGAAATAACCAAAATTAACAATACATTAAAAAATAAACCAATTACATTTAGATTTGTAGAACTAGCAGCCATCGAAATAATAATAAAAGCATGTTTTAAAGAAGGAATAGATACTCCCTTGGAATTAGAATTAGCTGATGATAGAATAAAAGAACCAGTAGAACAAGCTATTATAGCACAACTCAAAGGAAATCTTATTTATCAGAAAGTAAGGTTCATAATTAAACCAAATTATTCTATAAGTTTAACCGACCAAAACATAGAAAAAGCATTAGTATTATATTGGATGCTAAGTGGAATAAACATGACCAATGGATCAAAAGTTATGACAAGACAATGTAAGAATGCTTATATTTTAACAGACCAACATCAAGTCTATACCAAAAATAAATTGAGACCAATTACTATAGATACCCCTTTTACAGATCTTATTTTACCCATAGAAAAAGGATTAAAATTATATTCAAAACCAAACTATGAAGATTTAGAAATAGTAAAGAAACGGTTAAGTATTTCTCGATCCAAACGACATTTAACTGACAGTCTACCTATTCAACTAAAATCATATGAACATTATATAATTATACAAATAGGAACAAAAAACCTAACAGCACAAATAGACATCAACATTGAAAATAATTATATTCCATTTGAAAAACTATCTCTTAACATCAATGAGAATTTTAATAGATTAATTACCCTAACAACAAAGATTGCACTACAAGATATAAACATTGAATATGTTATAACCCTAAATAACAAAATAGTATTAGGAAAAGATTTCTTAGAAAAGGTTAAACCATGGAAACTAAACCAAGATTATTTTGAATTTACATATAATCAAACCCAATATAAAACTAAAACAATGAATGAATAACACTATTCCCAGTTTAATTGAACTAGTAAAATTGCAAAAACAGTTAGAAATAGCAAAAGAAGAAAAGGTTTATCTAAGTCAAAGGTTAAACTACATTAGATTTGCAGGATGTCATCGCAATAGTATACGATTATATTCTAAAAAGGTACAAGAGAAAACTCGAGACATAGAAATATTAGAACAAAGATTACATAAAATAAAAAATGACTTAGTAATTCTTAATCACCATGAGTAATTTAATCTATATACTTATAAAAATAATTTTTGAAGGTTATAAAAGTAGATATTATACACCAATGGTAGATACAGGAGCACAAACAACAATAATGAAAGAAAATTGTTTACCAGAATGGAAAACCCTACGTACACCATTTCGAATAAATGGATTTAATAATAATAGTAGTAAAATTACACTTTACCAAACAAACGTAAAAATACAAATTTGGGATAAAATCTTACTTATACCTAAGGTATATTGCTTTGAATTAATAGGAAAAGATATTATATTAAGAACAAATTTCTTAAACCAATATAAACCATTTAGTATAGATAAAGAATTTATTACCCTGTTTACCCCTTGTAGACATAAGTTAAAAGCCAAGGTAGTTACTAATAAAGAACGATTACCAATAGAGTGGGAAAAATGTGCAATAGGTACAGAAGCAAAAATAGTCCAAAAAATGCATACTAAAAAAGAAAGTAACACTCTTGACATAATAGAAATAGGAATATTACATTTAGATAAACTTACTCCTTTGAAAAACTAATTAGAAGAACTATGTAGTGACAATCCATTAGAAAATTGGCATAAGCATAAAACGGAAATAAAAATGACATTAAAAGACCCGAACAGCATAATATCACAAAAACCCTTTAATAATACCCAAAGAGATGAAAAGGAATTTAAAATGCATATAACGGAACTATTAGCCGGCCAATTAATTAGACCAAGTAACTCAAAACATAGTAGCAGTGCATTTATAGTTAATAATCACTCTGAACAAAAAAGAGGTAAAACCCGAATGGTTATAGATTATCGAATCCTAAATGAAAAAACAATTACATATAATTACCCCATACCAAATAAGATACTTAAAATGAGGCAAAAACAAGGTTACAATTATTTTTCAAAGTTTGATTGTAAAAGTGGTTTTCACCAATTAAAATTAACTGAAGAATCTAAACAATTAACAGCATTCAAAGTCCCTAATGGATTTTATGAATGGAATATATTACCTTTTGGATATAAAAATGCCCCAGGAAGATTCCAAGCATTTATGGATAAATATTTAAATCAATTATCAAATTGTGTAGTCTACATTGATGACATACTTATCTATTCGAAAACTCAAGAAGAACATTATAAGTTAGGATGAAGCGTGTTTATTATTTGAGAAGAAGAAAAGTTAGAGAGGGAAGAAGAGTAGTGAGTGGTGAGAAGCTTGCTCATGATCCTTTGCTTCACCAGCTGATCTTATTTATAGGCAAAGTTATTACAAGTGCCGTACAATTTTACAAAATTATTCATATTACTATTTGCTACAGTGAAAAGTGCTACAGTAAAAGTACTGTTCACTATTCACTATTCACATATTTTACGCGTTAGCCGCCTAACTTTTGTCCCGTTGTAACTATTACAAAGTTTATCTGTTACATGATAAAATATCTCTATTTTACAGTGCTTATCTTTGTAGACAGATGTTTTATTTTGGTACGCTGTGTTCTATCTCTGTAGTTGATACTGCAGTGTTAGATGATTCAGCTCTATCTTCATAACTGTCCATATCTTCGATTATTGGTACAGTCATTTGCTTAACTCCACACATCTTATATGAGTGGTTATTATTCTGTTGCATCCAACTGCAATATCTCTTCAAAGTATCTTCAGTTAGAAAATTCCTTGGTAAATACCGTGTAACTGGCGCTTGATCTGGGTGGAGCAGGCTCCATATCCATGACTTAATGGTTTCGACCGCATCATGGCCGTATGATTTGCTTTGAGATATAATTAATGTGTTTAACTCTCTATGATTTATCCAGACATAAGTCTTGACCATGCTAAGCAAGGCTTCATAAATTGCTTTTATCTTGACTGTCCTCTTTTCTCTGAGGAGGTCTGGTATCTCATTGCGATTTAATTCTGGCTGTGCCTTAATTTCTTCGGGAAAGATAAAATTTGCTGTACATCCCATTTTAACAACCCTAATACATGGTTTTATCTCGGAGAAAGTAACTTCGCCTGGGGCGGTATAGCATCTTACAAAAATCATGGGAGATTTTGTAATATGCAAGTAACTTTTAGCTGCTTTATATAGATCAGGAATTGATGATAGCTCCTCTCCATTCAGTGTATATACTGAATTAAGAAGACCATAATCATAAGCTGCTTTGATTAAATTTGCATTGCAACCAGGCAACGCTATTAACTCGTTTACCCTTTTTAAAGGGTTAGTAACATATCCACCTTCGATCTCTCCATGGCGGTCTTTTGTGGTTATCTCTGGGAAGGTATTTTGCCTATTGGCAATAAGTAAGAAATAATCTATATATTGGCGAACTTGAGGGATCATTGTTTGTTTGGTACCTAAGGTTAATTTTTCCTTAAAAGAAGTGGTATCTGGAATTAAGCTTGGAAAGTTTATTTCATTGATAACTGGAGTAGGGTTATTGGCTTGATTGGGGTTATAGGTTTGTAGGGACATACTTCGTTTGAAAGGGGAGTTAACTTTTCTTGTGATAACTCGGCTTTTATATTTTTGGCTAGTGCCAATATCTCGCTTGCTCCATATTAGGATTCTGTGGAAGTGGCTTCCCTTTTCATAGAAGCAAATTCTTCCATTATCTTGTTGAGTTGTATCTTGAGCTCCTGATTTTCTATAATCAGTTGTTGAACTATGTCTTGAGAGATAGTCTGCAAAACAGTTTTCGTTAGTTTTTAGTAATTCGATATTAAACTCATACTTGGTTAATATCTCGCTACAATCTCGTTTATCTCCTTCCTCGTAATTGAATCCCGTAATTTTTGGGTTAGCTAACTTTTAACAGTTCTATTATCCGTTACGATTATAAATTTACTATAAACTATGTAACATTCAAATTTTTTAATTCCATATTTTACTTGCTTTTAACTCTTTTTTATTTATATCCCAATTGATTTCATTTGCTTTGAATGTTCCTGAGTGATATCGACAAACATATTCCTTTTTATCGTTTTTATATCTATACTTTAATACTGCTCCGTAACCGTTATTAGTTTCACTAGCATCTGTTTCCACTATCCATGTAAATTCTTTGTCTTCATCGGGAAAACTTAGTTTTGGTAACTTTCTGACTAATTCTTTAATTTTTTCTAAAGTCTTTGTGTCAGTAGCATTCCATCTAAAATCGTAGTCTTTCTTTAGTTTTTTAGTTAATGGTTCAGTATATTGTGATAGTTTAGGGATAAATTCTCTAACCTGATTAACTATTCCTAAGAACTTTTGTAATTCCTTTTTAGTATTAATTTCTTGTTGAAACTCTATAATTTTTTGAGCTATATGGTCTTGCATTTTTATTCCAGCTTTATCTATTTCAAATCCTAAGAATTCAATCTGAGTTTTAAATAATTCCGTTTTCTTTTTGCTTAAAACTATACCACTAGTTTTAATTATTTCTATAAACTGTTCTAATAACTTATAATGTTCTTCTTGAGTTTTCGAATAGATAAGTATGTCATCAATGTAGACTACACAATTTGATAATTGATTTAAATATTTATCCATAAATGCTTGGAATCTTCCTGGGGCATTTTTATATCCAAAAGGTAATACATTCCATTCATAAAATCCATTAGGGACTTTGAATGCTGTTAATTGTTTAGATTCTTCAGTTAATTTTAATTGGTGAAAACCACTTTTACAATCAAACTTTGAAAAATAATTGTAACCTTGTATTTGCCTCATTTTAAGTATCTTATTTGGTATGGGGTAATTATATGTAATTGTTTTTTCATTTTGGATTCGATAATCTATAACCATTCGGGTTTTACCTCTTTTTTGTTCAGAGTGATTATTAACTATAAATGCACTGCTACTATGTTTTGAGTTACTTGGTCTAATTAATTGGCCGGCTAATAGTTCCGTTATATGCATTTTAAATTCCTTTTCATCTCTTTGGGTATTATTAAAGGGTTTTTGTGATATTATGCTGTTCGGGTACATATATACATATATATATATATATATATATATATATATATATATATATATATATATATATATATATATATATATATATATACCAGGAAAAGACCCAGGACAGGGGAAGGGGAGATTATCCCTAAGTACTGACCTAATTTGTATAAGAAATACACAAAACTAACTAAAACTGAAAGAGTAATTCTAAACATAAGATGGAAACATAATTTGTAGTAAGGAATAAGAACTTACTGAATAAGAAACTTATAATTAAACTTGGAATTTTTTACAGAATTGGAAATTTCAGAGGTTGAGAACTTTTCTCTTACAATGTGTTTTCTAATTAGCTCTGGAATTAGCTCTGCCTTGTAATGAAACTAAGCACACCTATTTATAGGCTAAGAAACTTAATACAGAAGAAAAAGTACAATAATTAAAGTAAGTTTACAACATTAAGTAAACTAAAACGACAAATTGTAAAGACAGTGCTTGGACAGCTGGAAAGTTGACAGCAGGAATTGCTTTTGTAGTGCGTCTTTAACAGCTGCATGCTTTTGTCTGCCATTACTGTTGTAACTTTGGACAATGTTGGAGAAGATGCCATGTAGGTACATGAATAGTGCCACGTAGATATATGAATAGTACTACTATTCATTGCCGTCACTATTCACTAGTCACTATTTACTTTTTGACAAATTCTGGAAATTGCTTGGAAATGTCATGGAAGTTGCTGGAGTTTGTTTGTGTCATCCTGGAAGTTGCTTGGAAAGTTCTGGAACTTGTAACTGGAGACTCTGCTGGAAATTGGAATAATAATGTCCCTAATTTTTGCCTAAGTGTAAAACACTTAGCGGGATCTTTCTTTTATTATGTCCCTAACTTTTGCCTAAGTGTAAAACACTTAGCCGGATTTTTTTCTTAAAAATCATATGGATCTTGGGCACAAGGCCCACCATATAAATCTGGGCTGGAAGCCTCAGATGAACTGGAACTGGAAGATTGAGTCTTTTTATTTTGGTTAATAAACTGGAGGAACTGATCAAATAGTTCATTTTTATTTATGGACGTTTTATTTTTCTTTTTGGATTTGGTGGCTGAGGATGGGGTATGGAATGTGTTTGTTGGAGGGGTTAATTGGACTTGTTTATATTGTTGGAAACTCTGCTTAGTCCAATCATTATAATCATGGAGGGCAGATGAACCATGCTGGAGGTACTGAGAAACACAGTCTAACATATTTGGATAAATCTAAAAATTTTTCCACCATTTGACCCGATAATCACGAGTAAAAAAATAAGGTCTGGATTCAGTGAGTCTGGAAAGGGAATAATTCCAGCACATAATCCATGAAATTCGAAATATTTGACAAAAATAAATAATACTGGAGAATTTGAAGTCTTCTGGTAGTGTCACTTTGGAATGATAATGTTGGAAAGAGGTTAGAAGGTTATCTGGGAAAATGTCAGGAATTGCTCCATAACTATCCCACCATTCAAGGAACCATATTGGAAATGTCACGTTTTTCTGAAGACAGTCAGGATGAAAACTAAAAAACCAAGAGTGGTTATAACTTTGGAGTAAGAATGCACAATGCCATGCTTGTACATAATCATAAAAATTGTAAGTCTGTGGAAGTTTTGGATCAAGAAAATTGGAAGAGAAGGTTTTAGCTTTTGAAAGAGAAGTATGAAGATTGGTCCATTCAATATTGGTAATAACATGGAAAATCAGGCATTTGGAATAATTTGTTGTGGTGCTAATATTATCCTTAATGAAACAAGAATTTGTGTCATGAAGGATATTTCGGTAATATTGGATTGGTTTAGTAATTTCAAAAGGAAACCAATTGAAGCCATCTGGGAGTTTTGTTTTGACATATTTGAATATTTTGTGGTTAAACTCGTCTTGAGAAGAAAATGTGTTGGAGGTAAAGTTGGTTAAAAATAAATTAGCATAATGTTGTTTTAGGTGATATGAAATATCAGTAGTATCTGGATGGGTAATTGGAGGAGCTGTTTCTGATGGTGTTCGAGTATAGGAATTTGGAGGGTAATTTAATAAATTGGAGGATTGGTTTATAGAAAGATGAATGTTTTCTATAGGATGAATTACTATACCTTTTTCTTTCTGTTGCCTGGAGGTATGATCCTTGGAATTTTGCATTCTGTTCATCCCTGTAGAAATCATATTAATCTGTTTATAAATAGAGTTAGTTTGAAGATTACGGACATCAGAGTATTGCAACTTGGCAGAAAATTTAAAAGAAATTAGTTTATTATCTATGACAGCATGAATACCAACTTCATTGACAGAAAATGGATACATTTGAGTGAGAAATGGAGTGCCAAGAATAATATTATAATTAAGATTCTTGACAAGAGTAAATGGAGTTTGGAAATAATAATCATTATTGAAAATGGATGCCTTAGAAAGTTTGTAATTAATGTGGAGTTTTTGACCATTAGCAATAGTCAAATGTTCAGTAGCATGTTCATAATAAGCTGAAGGAATTAGGTCTTCCTTAATGCAATTAAGATCAGCGCCACTATCAAATAATGCAACGTCATTAATTTGGAAGTCATCATCAATAACTAATGTAATTGGACAAAACCATTTTTGAAAATGAAATCGGTGAATAATTTGAAGAAATTTTTCACTATCAATTGGAGTATCTGAAATTTGGACAGGATCAGTTGATATAGGAGAACGTTCTGAAGTTTTTCCTATGTCAAAATTTTAGAGTAAAGTAATTTTTGCGTCAAGTTCAAAATTTTTTGTTTGAAGGTTCAAAACATTTTGCTCAAGATCTTGAATATGAGATTTTATTTGAATCACGTCCTTTTGAAGATCATAAGTATTAACTGGAGAAACAAATGGTTGATGGAAAGGAGATTCATCAAGTATTTTTTGAAGACTAAAAGAAACTGGTTTTTTCTTTTCTTCAATAGGAGAAGATTTCAAAACAATTTCTCGTAATCTTTCAAGATACTGTTTTTGGAGATTGTTATCTGGAATTTTTTCAATAATATCAAGAAGTAATTCCTTTTCTTTGTCTTTTTTGGAAATTACACAAAGTCCTTTGGGACAAAACTGGAGAGAATGATCTGAATTGAATTCATCAGAATCCTGATTATAATCGAGCTGGTAAATAACATGATCGAGAATCGAATGATCGATGCCGCCGGCTCATCCCGATTTAATTGGAAGATAGTGAGAAGTTTATCTCGTAAAAAGTCGGATCATCTTGAAAAATTTCATTAATCTTCTTTTTGAAATGGCAATTATTTGCTTTATGACCAGGTTTGCCACATTTATAGCAAATAATCTTTTGGAAATCCTTTTTTGGAAATTCTTTTGGAAATGTTTTCTTTTGATAAAACGTATTAGAAGATGGAGTTCTTTTTTGGCGAAAATTGTGAATTTGTTTGAATTGTTGTTTTCGCACAGTGGAAGGAGCTTGGATTTTTTCAAAGCCAAAAGCTTCACAGAAGGATCCGAGTTCTCTCCTTTGCTGAGCTTTTTCATTACCATACTTAGTTTGTATTTTAAGCTCATTTCAAAGAGATAATCTTTCTCTTTTAATAAAGGCAAACAATTGTCCATAAGTTAAATCATCATAAGCAATTGTTTCTTGATTTGTTGCTTCTTTTAATTTTTGGAAAATTCTTTGAGCAAATAAATTTGGAAGTCCTGAAATAAATTTTTCTTTCCAAAACGATTGTTGAGCATCAGTTCTGCGAAGAATATTGGATAAAAAGGTATCTTTATACCATCTGTAATCATTTAAAGTTGGACATCGAAGATTGGATAAAATCAAAGCATTGGAATTTAAATAATCTATAGAAGAGCCAAGAAAATGGAGACTAATAGTTTGGACAAGAAGGATAAACCCATCTTGTTCTTTCTTGACATTTTCATGAAGATAAATGCTTTGTTGTTGTTCTGGTGTAAAAGTATTGTCCCACCAATTTTTTAATTGGCTGGAAAATCCATCGACGATGGTAGAAGCAATTTGTGCATTTGTAAAATCATTGGAAGAGTATGCATTAGCAGCAATGCACATTTCATGTAAAACTTTAGTAATCTCAAATTCTGATCTACCATCTATATTCCAATCATATAATTGGTCACCAGAATAAATATTTTGATGACCATAAGTTCCTCGTTCTTCAAATTGGAGATCTGGAGGAGTAGGTCTAGAATAATAATTTCGCATTGGATTATTATTCCAGTTTTTATTGTAAATTCGATTTATTTGAGATGGAAATTCATCATCTGAAGAAAAGTTTTTTGCAAGTTCTTTTGCCTTTTTATCTTTGTCAAGACATGTGACATTCTTGTCTAACTTGTCAGAGATTTTCTTCAAAATTGATTTATTAGTAAGCCCAAATCCTTTTGATAAATTTGTTGGAACATGGATAAGTGGCCTAGAAATCTCATTTGGAAAAGTAGATGAACGGTTTTCATTAATAGAAATTCCATTCAATTTTTTTGGATAAATCATCAATTTCTTTGGAAGATTCTTTAGAAGATTCAGAGTCAGAATTTTTTGGAGAAAAAGAATTAATTTGGGAGAAGATGTGATCAACTTGTTTGGAAATAGTATGCAAAATAGTATTGGAAAAATTATTTTGTTCATAAACCTTTTTAATGTCTCCTAAAGTAGGACCTGATTTATCATCAGCATCTCTTCCTACTTTATATGGAGCAGCTTCACAAGTTCTTCCTTCCTCAGAAGGAACTCGTAAACCTGTTAATGGAGGATGAATAGAGGAAACTAATTCACCATTTTTGAGAATCCATTTTTGAGCAATATTGGACTTTACACATAAATCAGAAAATGGATAAGGGATTTTTAAATTACTTAAATAAATTGGAAGCCATGTGAAAAATGGAATATTAGTAGATAACTCAATTAATTTGGAATAGTATTTTTCACGAATAAACTCTGTAGCAGGTTTGTCAAAATTGGAGAAAAACCAAAGGCGTTTTTCACGATTTACTGGAGATTCAAAATCATTGGAAAGCATAGGTTTATTAATTTGGAAACCACCTTTTGTAATAACACTTAAACTGGAGAAATCAGGAGGTTTCATTTCAGACTTAGTTGGTGATGAGAAATTATTCTCATCGACTATATCTGGAATGAAATCTGAGTTTGGAAAAGTCTTAGACCCTGCAAGAGAACGAGAAGATCTAGTACCTTGAAAATTACAGGTAAAGGAAGATGGAAAGTTCTTACTTGAATTGAATCGAATAAGAATGTTACCACCTGGTTGCTTATCCATAGACTCTGTCAGAGATGTTGGAATTGGCATTTCCCAACCAAATAGATCATCCTTTTGGGTAATCTGCTTCTTCTGGACTGGATTCTTACTGTCACCAAAAACAAGTTTCTTCATACTACTAAGTTTACCTTTCACCATGTTTACTGATAAACACTACAACAATAGTTATAGCTTGAGGGACCACTGGGACCACCTGAGGGACACAAAACTAACTAAAACTGAAAGAGTAATTCTAAACATAAGATGGAAACATAATTTGTAGTAAGGAATAAGAACTTACTGAATAAGAAACTTATAATTAAACTTGGAATTTTTTACAGAATTGGAAATTTCAGAGGTTGAGAGCTTTTCTCTTACAATGTGTTTTCTAATTAGCTCTGGAATTAGCTCTGTCTTGAAATGAAACTAAGCACACCTATTTATAGGCTAAGAAACTTAATACAGAAGAAAAAGTACAATAATTAAAGTAAGTTTACAACATTAAGTAAACTAAAACGACAAATTGTAAAGACAGTGCTTGGACACTCCAGAAGCTCTTCTATGGGATAACGTTACTATTCCAGATGAATGGCAAGTTCAAACTCCACCAATTCCAAAATCTTTGAAAGAATCCAAGGTAGAACAAATAATTGAGGAACCAGATGGCAGAGTTCTTATACGATTTAATTCAAGTAAGGAATTTCCATCTTCTTCTTCCAATTATGACTTTCAAAGTGCAAGATCTTCTTGTTCTTTTGAAAGGTCAAGCACTTTTCCAAATTCAGATGATTTTCCACATGTTTCTCAAAATTACAAAGTTTTTCAAAAATCTCCCATTCCAGAATTAGTTGATGAAAATGATTTTCCATCACCAACTAAATCTGAAATGAAACCTCCAAATTTCTCCAGTTTAAATGTTATTACAAAAGGTGGTTTCCAAATAGATAAATCTATGCTTTCCAATGATTTTGAATCTCTAGAAAATCAGGAAAAAAGACTTTGGTTTTTCTCCAATTTTGATAAACCTGCTACAGAATTTATTCGTGAAAAATACTATTCCAAATTAAATGAATTAGGTATTAATATTCCATTTTTCACATGGCTTCCAGTCTACTTAAGCAATTTAAAAATCCCTTATCCATTTTCTGATTTATGTGTTCAGTCAAATATTGCTCAAATATGGATTCTCAAAAATGGTGAACTAGTTTCATCTATTCATCCTCCATTAACATATTTACAAATTCCTCTTGAGAAAGGAAGAACTTGTGAAACTGCTCCATATAAAGAAAAAGATGCTGATGATAAATCAGATCTTACTTTAGGAGACATTAAAAGGGTTTATGAACAAAACGATTTTCCAAATACAATTTTCCATACTATTTCTCCTCAAATTAATTCTCTATCTTCAAAACATTATGACTCTAAATTCTCCAAAAATCATGATAAAAACTTTTCCCCAAAAACTATTGTTTCCTCCATTAAACTCCAAGATCTTCAACATGAAATAAATCAGATAAAATCTCAAATTACAAATCTTGAGCAACATGATTATCCACAAGAAACTTCTAACTCCCCTATTCCAACTACTCCTCCAACTATTCAACAAATTAATTATCAGCAATGGTATTGCCCAATTAAGTTAATTCTTGATCATGATTTCCAAATTACTACTATTGCTTTATTTGATAGCGGTGCTGATCTCAATTGTATTAAAGAAGGACTAATTCCTTCTAAATACTATGAGAAAACTACTGAACATTTGTCCAGTGCTAATGGACAAAGACTCCAAATCAGGTATAAACTTTCCAAGGCTTATATTTGTAGTAATAATTACTGCTTTAAAACTGCTTTCACTCTTGTTAAAGATTTTAATACTAATATTATCCTTGGTACTCCATTTTTAACTCAAATTTATCCATTTTCGGTAAACAAATTTGGTATCCATACTTCCATTTTTGGAAAACACATTTCTTTCCATTTCTCTACTCCATTACAAAATAAAGAAATCCATTCTCTCCAAATTACATCAAAAAGAAAACAGATTTCCTTTTTAAAAGAAGAAATATCTTTCCAAAGATTAGAACAACAATTACAAAATCCTCATATTCAACATAAAATAAAGGATTTCCAAGCACTACTTCACCACGAAGTTTGTGCAGATATTCCAAATGCTTTTTGGGAAAGAAAAAAGCATGTTGTTTTCCTTCCTTATGAAAAGGATTTTTCAGAATAGAAAATTCCTACTAAAGCTCGACCAATTCAAATGAACCAAGAATTACTTGAAACCTGTAAAAAAGAAATTCAAGTACTTCTTGATAAGAAGTTAATTCGACCTTCCAAATCTCCTTGGTCTTGCGCTGCTTTTTATGTCATGAATCAGGCAGAAAAAGAACGAGGTGTTCCAAGACTAGTTATTAATTATAAACCTCTTAATAAAGTCCTTCAATGGATCCGTTATCCAATTCCTAATAAAAGGGATCTTCTTAATAGGCTTTATGACTCCAAAATATTTTCCAAATTTGATATGAAGAGTGGCTTTTGGCAAATTCAAATTGCTGACACAGATCGTTATAAAACTGCCTTTACGGTCCCATTTGGACATTATGAATGGAATGTAATGCCTTTTGGTCTAAAAAATGCTCCATTAGAATTTCAAAATATTATGAATGATATTTTTACTCCATATACTACATTTACCATTGTTTATATAGATGATGTCCTTGTATTCTCCAATTCTATTGATCAGCATTTTAAGCATTTACACATCTTTCTCCAAATCATCAAGAAAAATGGTTTAGTTTTCTGCTCCAAAAATCAAACTTTTCCAAACAAAAATTCGATTTCTTGGTCATGATATTTATCAGGGAACTATCAAACCAATTGCAAGAGCAATTGAGTTCGCTGATAAATTTCCAGATGAAATTAAAGACAAAACTCAATTACAACGTTTTCTTGGTTGCTTAAATTATATCTCTGATTTCTTTCCAAATTTAAGAAAGTTATGTGCCCCTTTATATAATCGTCTCCAAAATAATCCTTGCCTTTGGACTGAAGAACATACTAATATTGTTCGTATGCTGAAGTCTAGAGTCAAATCACTTCCATGTTTAGGTTTACCAAATCCAAATGCCTTTATGATTGTCGAAACTGATGCCTCTGACGATGGTTATGGAGGTATCCTCAAACAAAAAGTGGAATCCAAAACGGAACAATTAGTTCGTTTTCATTCTGGTTTATGGATAGGAGCTCAAAAGGGTTACTCCACTGTTCGAAAAGAAGTATTATCCATCGTTCTTTGTATTTCCAAATTTCAGGATGATCTTTATTGCAAAAAATTTCTTTTAAGAGTTGATTGTAAATCAGCTAAAGACATTCTTCAAAAAGATGTTCAGAACATTGTTTCCAAACAAAACTTTGCACGATGGCGGGCAATTTTATCTGCTTTTGATTTTGATATTGAATTTATACGAGGAGAAAACAATTCTCTTCCTGATTTCCTAACTCGTGAATTCTTGCAGGGACATCCAGCATGAAAAATCCTAAACACTCAAAAATTGGGCATCAGCTCCCAAAATATCACCTCCAACAACTACCAAAATTATACCATCCTTTTCCCATTTCCAAACAACACCTCAAACAAAACCTTATTCCACAGCCTCCGGCTACAAAATCGAACCAACTTATTTCCCATATCAAAAAATTACCTGCAGACATCCAGCTCATTATTTTCAAAAAGGTAAAAACAAAGAAGATTCAATCGAGATGACGCAACATTTACGAAAAAACATGCCATTTTCCGACGCTATTACCGGTGTTTATGGGGACATTGTGGCATTTTCAATAATGGATTTTACTTATATTCCAATGACCTCCGGAAAAACATCCCATATTTCCTTACATGGCGATATGGATTAGTTCGCAAATTCTATGATACTCCAAATCCTGAAACTCCCATTTTTCAAGAATTTTCCAGATTCCAACAATATATTTTTTCCACTTTATACTCCATCAGGCAACTTGAATGGACTTATGAAGACATTATTTGTGCCAATGTTGAGATGGATAATGGAAAAATCAAACCTGCCCATTATCTCATTCTCATTAACTTTCCTTCCAATCCTCTTCCAAATCAAAATCCACTTTATATATCTTTTCTTAAATCCTTCCAAAACACGAGCTCATAGTTTTCTTTCCATACTACAAAATATCAACCATTACTTTAATTATCCAGATATTATTACTTTTATTCATTGTGGTAATACCACTGTTGCCTTCCCTACCACCTTTACTAATTATTTCTCCACCGGAATTAAACACTCCGAACCTTTATCCCCATATTTAGAAAAAATTACTCAGGGCCATTACATGTCTCCAGAAGCACAAGCTTATTTTAAATATTTATTCACTTCTTCCAAAGCTTCCAACCCAAGTCTGACTAATCCATATGTTTGGATTCAAAATTACTAAGACTCAAGATCCATTTGATTTTTAAGAAAAAGATCCCGCTAAGTGTTTTACACTTAGGCAAAAATTAGGGACATAATTATTCCAGTTTACAGAAGCATTTCCAGTTACAAATTCAAGCAATTGCCAAGCAACTTCCAGCTTGACTTCCAGCAATTTCTTAGCAACTTCTAAGTTGACACAAACAAACTCCAGTAACTTCCATGACATTTCCAAGCAATTTCCAGAATTTGTCAAAAAGTAAATAGTGACTAGTGAATAGTGACGGCAATGAATAGTAGTACTATTCATATATCTACGTGGCACTATTCATGTACCTACATGGCATCCTCTCCAACATTGTCCAAAGTTACAACAGTAATGGCAGACAAAAGCATGCAGCTGTTAAAGACGCACTACAAAAGCAATTCCTGCTGTCAACTTTCCAGCTGTCCAAGCACTGTCTTTACAATTTGTCGTTTTAGTTTACTTAATGTTGTAAACTTACTTTAATTATTGTACTTTTTCTTCTGTATTAAGTTTCTTAGCCTATAAATAGGTGTGCTTAGTTTCATTTCAAGACAGAGCTAATTCCAGAGCTAATTAGAAAACACATTGTAAGAGAAAAGCTCTCAACCTCTGAAATTTCCAATTCTGTAAAAAATTCCATGTTTAATTATAATTTTCTTATTCAGTAAGTTCTTATTCCTTACTACAAATTATGTTTCCATCTTATGTTTAGAATTACTCTTTCAGTTTTAGTTAGTTTTGTGTATTTCTTATACAAATTAGGTCAGTACTTAGGGATAATCTCCCCTTCTCCTGTCCCGGGTCTTTTCCCGGTATCGGAGCGGGAAAAGACCCGGGACAGGGGAAGGGAGATTATCCCTAAGTACTTACCTAATTTGTATAAGAAATACACAAAACTAACTAAAACTGAAAGAGTAACTCTAAGCATAAAATGGAAACATAATTTGAAGTAAGGAATAAGAACTTACTGAAGAAACTTATATTCAAACTTGGAAATTTTACAGAATTGGAAATTTCAGAGGTTGAGAGCTTTTCTCTTACAATGTATTTTCTTTCTTAAACAAGCTCTATTACTTGTTGTAAGCTCTATGTTCAAATGAAAACTAAGCAAACCTATTTATAGGCTAAGAAACTTAATACAGAAGTAAGAAACTTAATACAGAAGTAAAAGTACAATAATTAAAGTAAGTTTACAACATTAAGTAATCGAAAAACGACAAATTAAAATTAAGGTTGTTGGACAGCTGGAGAGAAGTTGGCCTTTGCTTTTTGTAGTGCGCTTTTACAGCTGGATGCTTTGTCTGCCACTACTGTTGTAACGTTGGACAATGTTTGGAGAAGATGCCACATAAGTATATGAATAGTGCCACGTAGGAGTATGAATAGTACCACTATTCATTGCCATCACTGTTCACTAGTCACTATTTGCTTTTGACGATTTCTGTAAATTGCTTGGAAATTACCTGGAAGTTGCTGGAGTTTGTTTGTGTCATCTTGGAAGTTGCTTGGAAAGTGCTGGAACTTGTAACTGGAGACTCTGCTGGAAATTGGAATAATAATGTCCCTAATTTTTGCCTAAGTGTAAAACACTTAGCGGGATCTTTTTAATTTCTTTGCTTTTTCAATTTCTAAAAATTAAATGGAGTTTGTGTACAAGGCCCATCATGTAGACTGTATTGAGAGTTCAGTCTAAGTGATTATAATTTACCCAAACATAAGGATCAGCAAAACTTGGATTACAAGCCTTGGAATGAGAGAGTAAGGAATTAAAATGGGTTTTACCTTCTGAAGATAGGTAATGCCCTTGAGTAATTTTGTCTAAATATGGAGATAGTGGTTCAGAATGTTTAATTCCTGTGGAAAATTTTTGGGAAAGAGTAGTAGGGAAGGCAACAGTGGTATTGCCACAATGGATAAAGGTAACAATATTTTGATAAAGGGGAGATTATCCCTAAGTACTGACCTAATTTGTATAAGAAATACACAAAACTAACTAAAACTGAAAGAGTAATTCTAAACATAAGATGGAAACATAATTTGTAGTAAGGAATAAGAACTTACTGAATAAGAAACTTATAATTAAACTTGGAATTTTTTACAGAATTGGAAATTTCAGAGGTTGAGAGCTTTTCTCTTACAATGTGTTTTCTAATTAGCTCTGGAATTAGCTCTGAGTTGAAATGAAACTAAGCAAACCTATTTATAGGCTAATAAACTTAATACAGAAGTAAGAAACTTATTACAGAAGTAAAAGTACAATAATTAAAGTAAGTTTACAACATTAAGTAATCTAAAAACGACAAATTAAAATTAAAGTTGTTGGACAGCTGGATAGAAGTTGGCCTTTGCTTTTTGTAGTGCGCTTTTACTGCTGGATGCTTTGTCTGCCACTACTGTTGTAACGTTGGACAATGTTTGGAGAAGATGCTACATAAGTATATAAATAGTGCCACGTAGGAGTATGAATAGTACCACTATTCACTATTCACTAGTCACTATTTGCTTTTGACGATTTCTGTAAATTGCTTGGAAATTGCCTGGAAGTTGCTGGAGTTTGTTTGTGTCATCCTGGAAGTTGCTTGGAAAGTGCTGGAACTTGTAACTGGAGACTCTGCTGGAAATTGGAATAATAATGTCCCTAATTTTTGCCTAAGTGTAAAACACTTAGCGGGATCTTTCTTTTATTATGTCCCTAACTTTTGCCTAAGTGTAAAACACTTAGCGGAATTTTTTTTTTTTTAAAATCAAATGGATCTTGGGCATAAGGCCCACCATATAAATCTGGGCTGGAAGCCTCAGATGAACTGGAACTGGAAGATTGAGTCTTTTTATTTTGGTTAATAAACTGGAGGAACTGATCAAATAGTTCATTTTTATTTATGGACGTTTTATTTTTCTTTTTGGATTTGGTGGCTGAGGATGGGGTATGGAATGTGTTTGTTGGAGGGGTTAATTGGACTTGTTTATATTGTTGGAAACTCTGCTTAGTCCAATCATTATAATCATGGAGCGCAGATGAACCATGCTGGAGGTACTGAGAAACACAGTCTAACATATTTGGATAAATCTTAAAATTTTTCCACCATTTGACCCGATAATCACGAGTAAAAAAATAAGGTCTGGATTCAAGTGAGTCCGGAAAGGGAATAATTCCAAAGACATAATCCATGAAATTCGAAATATTTGACAAAAATAAATAATACTGGAGAATTTGAAGTCTTCTGGTAGTGTCACTTTGGAATGATAATGTTGGAAAGAGGTTAGAAGGTTATCTGGGAAAATGTCAGGAATTGCTCCATAACTATCCCACCATTCAAGGAACCATATTGGAAATGTCACGTTTTTCTGAAGACAGTCAGGATGAAAACTAAAAAACCAAGAGTGGTTATAACTTTGGAGTAAGAATGCACAATGCCATGCTTGTACATAATCATAAAAATTGTAAGTCTCGTGGAAGTTTTGGATCAAGAAAATTGGAAGAGAAGGTTTTAGCTTTTGAAAGAGAAGTATGAAGATTGGTCCATTCAATATTGGTAATAACATGGAAAATCAGGCATTTGGAATAATTTGTTGTGGTGCTAATATTATCCTTAATGAAACAAGAATTTGTGTCATGAAGGATATTTCGGTAATATTGGATTGGTTTAGTAATTTCAAAAGGAAACCAATTGAAGCCATCTGGGAGTTTAGTTTTGACATATTTGAATATTTTGTGGTTAAACTCGTCTTGAGAAGAAAATGTGTTGGAGGTAAAGTTGGTTAAAAATAAATTAGCATAATGTTGTTTTAGGTGATATGAAATATCGTAGTATCCGGATGGGTAATTGGAGGAGCTGTTTCTGATGGTGTTCGAGTATAGGAATTTGGAGGGTAATTTAATAAATTGGAGGATTGGTTTATAGAAAGAGGAATGTTTTCTATAGGATGAATTACTATACCTTTTTCTTTCTGTTGCCTGGAGGTATGATCCTTGGAATTTTGCATTCTGTTCATCCCTGTAGAAATCATATTAATCTGTTTATAAATAGAGTTAGTTTGAAGATTACGGACATCGTAGTATTGCAACTTGGCGTAAAATTTAAAAGAAATTAGTTTATTATCTATGACAAGCATGAATACCAACTTCATTGACGAGAAAATGGATACATTTGAGTGAGAAATGGAGTGCCAAGAATAATATTATAATTAAGATTCTTGACAAGAGTAAATGGAGTTTGGAAATAATAATCATTATTGAAAATGGATGCCTTAGAAAGTTTGTAATTAATCTGGAGTTTTTGACCATTAGCAATAGTCAAATGTTCAGTAGCATGTTCATAATAAGCTGAAGGAATTAGGTCTTCCTTAATGCAATTAAGATCAGCGCCACTATCAAATAATGCAACGTCATTAATTTGGAAGTCATCATCAATAACTAATGTAATTGGACAAAACCATTTTTGAAAATGAAATCGGTGAATAATTTGAAGAAATTTTTCACTATCAATTGGAGTATCTGAAATTTGGACAGGATCAGTTGATATAGGAGAACGTTCTGAAGTTTCTCCTATGTCAAAATTTTGGAGTAAAGTAATTTTTGCGTCAAGTTCTAAATTTTTTGTTGGAAGGTTCAAAACATTTTGCTCAAGATCTTGAATATGAGATTTTATTTGAATCACGTCCTTTTGAAGATCATAAGTATTAACTGGAGAAACAAATGGTTGATGGAAAGGAGATTCATCAAGTATTTTTTGAAGACTAAAAGAAACTGGTTTTTTCTTTTCTTCAATAGGAGAAGATTTCAAAACAATTTCTCGTAATCTTTCAAGATACTGTTTTTGGAGATTGTTATCCCGAAATTTTTTCAATAATATCAAGAAGTAATTCCTTTTCTTTGTCTTTTTTGGAAATTACACAAAGTCCTTTGGGACAAAACTGGAGAGAATGATCTGAATTGAATTCATCAGAATCCTGATTATAATCGAGCTGGTAAATAACATGATCAGAATCAGAATGATGAGATGCTGCTGGCTCATCCTGATTTAATTGGAAGATAGTGAGAAGTTTATCTCGTAAAGCTGGATCATCTTGAAAAATTTCATTAATCTTATTTTTGAAATGGCAATTATTTGCTTTAAGACCAGGTTTGCCACATTTATAGCAAATAATCTTTTGGAAATCCTTTTTTGGAAATTCTTTTGGAAATGTTTTCTTTTGATAAAACGTATTAGAAGATGGAGTTCTTTTTTGGCGAACATTTTGAATCTGTTTGAATTGTTGTTTTCGCACAGTGGAAGGAGCTTGGATTTTTTCAAAGCCAAAAGCTTCACAGAAGGATCCGAGTTCTCTCCTTTGCTGAGCTTTTTCATTACCATACTTAGTTTGTATTTTAAGCTCATTGCAAAGAGATAATCCTTCTCTTTTAATAAAGGCAAACAATTGTCCATAAGTTAAATCATCATAAGCAATTGTTTCTTGATTTGTTGCTTCTTTTAATTTTTGGAAAATTCTTTGAGCAAATAAATTTGGAAGTCCTGAAATAAATTTTTCTTTCCAAAACGATTGTTGAGCATCGGTTACGCGAAGAATATTGGATAAAAAGGTATCTTTATACCATCTGTAATCATTTAAAGTTGGACATCGAAGATTGGATAAAATCAAAGCATTGGAATTTAAATAATCTATAGAAGAGCCAAGAAAATGGAGACTAATAGTTTGGACAAGAAGGATAAACCCATCTTGTTCTTTCTTGACATTTTCATGAAGATAAATGCTTTGTTGTTGTTCTGGTGTAAAAGTATTGTCCCACCAATTTTTTAATTGGCCGGAAAATCCATCGGCGATGGTAGAAGCAATTTGTGCATTTGTAAAATCATTGGAAGAGTATGCATTAGCAGCAATGCACATTTCATGTAAAACTTTAGTAATCTCAAATTCTGATCTACCATCTATTTTCCAATCATATAATTGGTCACCAGAATAAACATTTTGAGGACCATAAGTTCCTCGTTCTTCAAATTGGAGATCTGGAGGAGTAGGTCTAGAATAATAATTTCGCATTGGATTATTATTCCAGTTTTTATTGTAAATTCGATTTATTTGAGATGGAAATTCATCATCTGAAGAAAAGTTTTTTGCAAGTTCTTTTGCCTTTTTATCTTTGTCTAGACATGTGACATTCTTGTCTAACTTGTCAGAGATTTTCTTCAAAATTGATTTATTAGTAAGCCCAAATCCTTTTGATAAATTTGTTGGAACATGGATAAGTGGCCTAGAAATCTCATTTGGAAAAGTAGATGAACGGTTTTCATTAATAGAAATTCCATTCAATTTTTTGGATAAATCATCAATTTCTTTGGAAGATTCTTTAGAAGATTCAGAGTCAGAATTTTTTGGAGAAAAAGAATTAATTTGGGAGAAGATGTGATCAACTTGTTTGGAAATAGTATGCAAAATAGTATTGGAAAAATTATTTTGTTCATAAACCTTTTTAATGTCTCCTAAAGTAGGACCTGATTTATCATCAGCATCTCTTCCTACTTTATATGGAGCAGCTTCACAAGTTCTTCCTTCCTCAGAAGGAACTCGTAAACCTGTTAATGGAGGATGAATAGAGGAAACTAATTCACCATTTTTGAGAATCCATTTTTGAGCAATATTGGACTTTACACATAAATCAGAAAATGGATAAGGGATTTTTAAATTACTTAAATAAATTGGAAGCCATGTGAAAAATGGAATATTAGCAGATAACTCAATTAATTTGGAATAGTATTTTTCACGAATAAACTCGTAGCGAGGTTTGTCAAAATTGGAGAAAAACCAAAGGCGTTTTCACGATTTACTGGAGATTCAAAATCATTGGAAAGCATATGTTTATTAATTTGGAAACCACCTTTTGTAATAACATTTAAACTGGAGAAATTTTGAGTTTTCATTTCAGACTTAGTTGGTAATGAAAAATCATTTACATCAACTATTTCTGGAATGAAATCTGAGTTTGGAAAAGTGCTTAGTTTTTCAAAAGAACAAGAAGATCTTGTACCTTGAAAGTTATAATTAAAAGAAGATGGAAAGTTCTTACTTGAATTGAATCGAATAAGAATGTTACCACGTGGTTGCTTATCCATAGACTCCGTCGAGATGTTGGAATTGGCATTTCCCAACCAAATAGATCATCCTTTTGGGTAATCCGCTTCTTCCTGGACTCGGATTCTTACTTGTCACCAAAAACAAGTTTCTTCATACTACTAAGTTTACCTTTCACCATGTTTACTTGATAAACACTACAACAATAGTTATAGCTTGAGGGACCACTTTGGGACCACCCGAGGGACACAAAACTAACTAAAACTAAAAGAGTAATTCTAAACATAAGATGGAAACATAATTTGTAGTAAGGAATAAGAACTTACTTGAATAAGAAACTTATAATTAAACTTGGAATTTTTTACAGAATTGGAAATTTCAGAGGTTGAGAGCTTTTCTCTTACAATGTGTTTTCTAATTAGCTCGGAATTAGCTCTGTCTTGAAATGAAACTAAGCACACCTATTTATAGGCTAAGAAACTTAATACGAAAGAAAAAGTACAATAATTAAAGTAAGTTTACAACATTAAGTAAACTAAAACGACAAATTGTAAAGACAAGTGCTTGGACACTCCGAAAGCTCTTCTATGGGATAACGTTACTATTCCGGATGAATGGCAAGTTCAAACTCCACCAATTCCAAAATCTTTGAAAGAATCCAAGGTAGAACAAATAATTGAGGAACCAGATGGCAGAGTTCTTATACGATTTAATTCAAGTAAGGAATTTCCATCTTCTTCTTCCAATTATGACTTTCAAAGTGCAAGATCTTCTTGTTCTTTTGAAAGGTCAAGCACTTTTCCAAATTCAGATGATTTTCCACATGTTTCTCAAAATTACAAAGTTTTTCAAAAATCTCCCATTCCAGAATTAGTTGATGAAAATGATTTTCCATCACCAACTAAATCTGAAATGAAACCTCCAAATTTCTCCAGTTTAAATGTTATTACAAAAGGTGGTTTCCAAATAGATAAATCTATGCTTTCCAATGATTTTGAATCTCTAGAAAATCAGGAAAAAAGACTTTGGTTTTTCTCCAATTTTGATAAACCTGCTACAGAATTTATTCGTGAAAAATACTATTCCAAATTAAATGAATTAGGTATTAATATTCCATTTTTCACATGGCTTCCACTCTACTTAAGCAATTTAAAAATCCCTTATCCATTTTCTGATTTATGTGTTCAGTCAAATATTGTTCAAAAATGGATTCTCAAAAATGGTGAACTAGTTTCATCTATTCATCCTCCATTAACAGATTTACAAATTCCTCCTGAGAAAGGAAGAACTTGTGAAACTGCTCCATATAAAGAAAAAGATGCTGATGATAAATCAGATCTTACTTTAGGAGACATTAAAAAGGTTTATGAACAAAACGATTTTCCAAATACAATTTTCCATACTATTTCTCCTCAAATTAATTCTCTATCTTCAAAACATTATGACTCTAAATTCTCCAAAAATCATGATAAAAACTTTTCCCCAAAAACTATTGTTTCCTCCATTAAACTCCAAGATCTTCAACATGAAATAAATCAGATAAAATCTCAAATTACAAATCTTGAGCAACATGATTCTCCACAAGAAACTTCTAACTCCCCTATTCCAACTACTCCTCCAACTATTCAACAAATTAATTATCAGCAATGGTATTGCCCAATTAAGTTAATTCTTGATCATGATTTCCAAATTACTACTATTGCTTTATTTGATAGCGGTGCTGATCTCAATTGTATTAAAGAAGGACTAATTCCTTCTAAATACTATGAGAAAACTACTGAACATTTGTCCAGTGCTAATGGACAAAGACTCCAAATCAGGTATAAACTTTCCAAGGCTTATATTTGTAGTAATAATTACTGCTTTAAAACTGCTTTCACTCTTGTTAAAGATATTAATACTAATATTATCCTTGGTACTCCATTTTTAACTCAAATTTATCCATTTTCGGTAAACAAATTTGGTATCCATACTTCCATTTTTGGAAAACACATTTCTTTCCATTTCTCTACTCCATTACAAAATAAAGAAATCCATTCTCTCCAAATTACATCAAAAGAAAACAGATTTCCTTTTTAAAAGAAGAAATATCTTTCCAAAGATTAGAACAACAATTACAAAATCCTCATATTCAACATAAAATAAAGGATTTCCAAGCAGTACTTCACCACGAAGTTTGTGCAGATATTCCAAATGCTTTTTGGGAAAGAAAAAAGCATGTTGTTTTCCTTCCTTATGAAAAGGATTTTTCAGAAAAGAAAATTCCTACTAAAGCTCGACCAATTCAAATGAACCAAGAATTACTTGAAACCTGTAAAAAAGAAATTCAAGTACTTCTTGATAAGAAGTTAATTCGACCTTCCAAATCTCCTTGGTCTTGCGCTGCTTTTTATGTCATGAATCAGGCAGAAAAAGAACGAGGTGTTCCAAGACTAGTTATTAATTATAAACCTCTTAATAAAGTCCTTCAATGGATCCGTTATCCAATTCCTAATAAAAGGGATCTTCTTAATAGGCTTTATGACTCCAAAATATTTTCCAAATTTGATATGAAGAGTGGCTTTTGGCAAATTCAAATTGCCGACACGGATCGTTATAAAAGCGCCTTTACGGTCCCATTTGGACATTATGAATGGAATGTAATGCCTTTTGGTCTAAAAAATGCTCCATCAGAATTTCAAAATATTATGAATGATATTTTTACTCCATATACTACATTTACCATTGTTTATATAGATGATGTCCTTGTATTCTCCAATTCTATTGATCAGCATTTCAAGCATTTACACATCTTTCTCCAAATCATCAAGAAAAATGGTTTAGTTGTTTCTGCTCCAAAAATCAAACTTTTCCAAACAAAAATTCGATTTCTTGGTCATGATATTTATCAGGGAACTATCAAACCAATTGCAAGAGCAATTGAGTTCGCTGATAAATTTCCAGATGAAATTAAAGACAAAACTCAATTACAACGTTTTCTTGGTTGCTTAAATTATATCTCTGATTTCTTTCCAAATTTAAGAAAGTTATGTGCCCCTTTATATAAACGTCTCCAAAATAATCCTTGCCTTTGGACAGAAGAACATACTAATATTGTTCGTATGCTGAAGTCTAGAGTCAAATCACTTCCATGTTTAGGTTTACCAAATCCAAATGCCTTTATGATTGTCGAAACTGATGCCTCTGACGATGGTTATGGAGGTATCCTCAAACAAAAAGTGGAATCCAAAACGGAACAATTAGTTCGTTTTCATTCTGGTTTATGGATAGGAGCTCAAAAGGGTTACTCCACTGTTCGAAAAGAAGTATTATCCATCGTTCTTTGTATTTCCAAATTTCAGGATGATCTTTATTGCAAAAAATTTCTTTTAAGAGTTGATTGTAAATCAGCTAAAGACATTCTTCAAAAAGATGTTCAGAACATTGTTTCCAAACAAAACTTTGCACGATGGCAGGCAATTTTATCTGCTTTTGATTTTGATATTGAATTTATACGAGGAGAAAACAATTCTCTTCCTGATTTCCTAACTCGTGAATTCTTGCAGGGACATCCAGCATGAAAAATCCTAAACACTCAAAAATTGGGCATCAGCTCCCAAAATATCACCTCCAACAACTACCAAAATTATACCATCCTTTTCCCATTTCCAAACAACACCTCAAACAAAACCTTATTCCACAGCCTCCGGCTACAAAATCGAACCAACTTATTTCCCATATCAAAAAATTACCTGCAGACATCCAGCTAATTATTTTCAAAAAGGTAAAAACAGCAAGATTCAATCAGCAGTACGCAACATTTCTGAAAAAACATGCCATTTTCCGACGCTATTACTGGCGTTTATGGGGACATTGTGGCATTTTCAATAATGGATTTTACTTATATTCCAATGACCTCCAGAAAAAAAACCCCTATTTCCTTACATGGCGATATGGATTAGTTCGCAAATTCTATGATACTCCAAATCCTGAAACTCCCATTTTTCAAGAATTTTCCAGATTCCAACAATATATTTTTTCCACTTTATACTCCATCAGGCAACTTGAATGGACTTATGAAGACATTATTTGTGCCAATGTTGAGATGGATAATGGAAAAATCAAACCTGCCCATTATCTCATTCTCATTAACTTTCCTTCCAATCCTCTTCCAAATCAAAATCCACTTTATATATACAGCCCTCTTTTCTTAAATCCTTCCAAAACACGAGCTCATAGTTTTCTTTCCATACTACAAAATATCAACCATTACATTAATTATCCAGATATTATTACTTTTATTCATTGTGGTAATACCACTGTTGCCTTCCCTACCACCTTTACTAATTATTTCTCCACCGGAATTAAACACTCCGAACCTTTATCCCCATATTTAGAAAAAATTACTCAGGGCCATTACATGTCTCCAGAAGCACAAGCTTATTTTAAATATTTATTCACTTCTTCCAAAGCTTCCAACCCAAGTCTGACTAATCCATATGTTTGGATTCAAAATTACTAAGACTCAAGATCCATTTGATTTTTAAGAAAAAGATCCCGCTAAGTGTTTTACACTTAGGCAAAAATTAGGGACATAATTATTCCAGTTTACAGAAGCATTTCCAGTTACAAATTCAAGCAATTGCCAAGCAACTTCCAGCTTGACTTCCAGCAATTTCTTAGCAACTTCTAAGTTGACACAAACAAACTCCAGCAACTCCCATGACATTTCCAAGCAATTTCCAGAATTTGTCAAAAAGTAAATAGTGACTAGTGAATAGTGACGGCAATGAATAGTAGTACTATTCATATATCTACGTGGCACTATTCATGTACCTACATGGCATCCTCTCCAACATTGTCCAAAGTTACAACAGTAATGGCAGACAAAAGCATGCAGCTGTTAAAGACGCACTACAAAAGCAATTCCTACTGTCAACTTTCCAGCTGTCCAAGCACTGTCTTTACAATTTGTCGTTTTAGTTTACTTAATGTTGTAAACTTACTTTAATTATTGTACTTTTTCTTCTGTATTAAGTTTCTTTGCCTATAAATAGGTGTGCTTAGTTTCATTTCAAGACAGAGCTAATTCCGTAGCTAATTAGAAAACACATTGTAAGAGAAAAGCTCTCGACCTCCGAAATTTCCAATTACGTAAAAAATTCCATGTTTAATTATAATTTTCTTATTCGGTAAGTTCTTATTCCTTACTACAAATTATGTTTCCATCTTATGTTTAGAATTACTCTTTCGGTTTTAGTTAGTTTTGTGTATTTCTTATACAAATTAGGTCGTGCTTAGGGATAATCTCCCTTCACTGTCCCGGGTCTTTTCCCGGTATCGGAGCGGGAAAAGACCCGGGACAGGGGAAGGGGAGATTATCCCTAAGTACTGACCTAATTTGTATAAGAAATACACAAAACTAACTAAAACTAAAAGAGTAACTCTAAGCATAAAATGGAAACATAATTTGAAGTAAGGAATAAGAACTTACTAAAGAAACTTATATTCAAACTTGGAAATTTTACAGAATTGGAAATTTCAGAGGTTGAGAGCTTTTCTCTTACAATGTATTTTCTTTCTTAAACAAGCTCTATTACTTGTTGTAAGCTCTATGTTCAAATGAAAACTAAGCAAACCTATTTATAGGCTAAGAAACTTAATACAGAAGTAAGAAACTTAATACAGAAGTAAAAGTACAATAATTAAAGTAAGTTTACAACATTAAGTAATCGAAAAACGACAAATTAAAATTAAGGTTGTTGGACAGCTGGAGAGAAGTTGGCCTTTGCTTTTTGTAGTGCGCTTTTACAGCTGGATGCTTTGTCTGCCACTACTGTTGTAACGTTGGACAATGTTTGGAGAAGATGCCACATAAGTATATGAATAGTGCCACGTAGGAGTATGAATAGTACCACTATTCATTGCCGTCACTATTCACTAGTCACTCTTTGCTTTTGACGATTTCTGTAAATTGCTTGGAAATTACCTGGAAGTTGCTGGAGTTTGTTTGTGTCATCTTGGAAGTTGCTTGGAAAGTGCTGGAACTTGTAACTGGAGACTCTGCTGGAAATTGGAATAATAATGTCCCTAATTTTTGCCTAAGTGTAAAACACTTAGCGGAATCTTTTTAATTTCTTTGCTTTTTCAATTTCTAAAAATTAAATGGAGTTTGTGTACAAGGCCCATCATGTAGACTGTATTGAGAGTTCAGTCTAAGTGATTATAATTTACCCAAACATAAGGATCAGCAAAACTTGGATTACAAGCCTTGGAATGAGAGAGTAAGGAATTAAAATGGGTTTTACCTTCTGAAGATAGGTAATGCCCTTGAGTAATTTTGTCTAAATATGGAGATAGTGGTTCAGAATGTTTAATTCCTGTGGAAAATTTTTGGGAAAGAGTAGTAGGGAAGGCAACAGTGGTATTGCCACAATGGATAAAGGTAACAATATTTTGATAAATGGGAGATTATCCCTAAGTACTGACCTAATTTGTATAAGAAATACACAAAACTAACTAAAACTGAAAGAGTAATTCTAAACATAAGATGGAAACATAATTTGTAGTAAGGAATAAGAACTTACCGAATAAGAAACTTATAATTAAACTTGGAATTTTTTACGAAATTGGAAATTTCGAGAGGTTGAGAGCTTTTCTCTTACAATGTGTTTTCTAATTAGCTCGGAATTAGCTCGAGTTGAAATGAAACTAAGCAAAACTATTTATAGGCTAATAAACTTAATACAGAAGTAAGAAACTTATTACAGAAGTAAAAGTACAATAATTAAAGTAAGTTTACAACATTAAGTAATCTAAAAACGACAAATTAAAATTAAAGTTGTTGGACAGCTGGATAGAAGTTGGCCTTTGCTTTTTGTAGTGCGCTTTTACTGCTGGATGCTTTGTCTGCCACTACTGTTGTAACGTTGGACAATGTTTGGAGAAGATGCTACATAAGTATATAAATAGTGCCACGTAGGAGTATGAATAGTACCACTATTCACTATTCACTAGTCACTATTTGCTTTTGACGATTTCTGTAAATTGCTTGGAAATTGCCTGGAAGTTGTTGGAGTTTGTTTGTGTCATCCTCGGAAGTTGCTTGGAAAGTCTTTGGAACTTGTAATCGGAGACTCTGCTGGAAATTGGAATAATAATGTCCCTAATTTTTGCCTAAGTGTAAAACACTTAGCGGGATCTTTCTTTTATTATGTCCCTAACTTTTGCCTAAGTGTAAAACACTTAGCGGGATTTTTTTTTTTTTTTAAATCAAATGGATCTTGGGCACAAGGCCCACCATATAAATCTGGGCTGGAAGCCTCAGATGAACTGGAACTGGAAGATTGAGTCTTTTTATTTTGGTTAATAAACTGGAGGAACTGATCAAATAGTTCATTTTTATTTATGGACGTTTTATTTTTCTTTTTTGGATTTTGTGGCCGAGGATGGGGTATGGAATGTGTTTGTTGGAGGGGTTAATTGGACTTGTTTATATTGTTGGAAACTCTGCTTAGTCCAATCATTATAATCATGGAGGGCAGATGAACCATGCTGGAGGTACTGAGAAACACAGTCTAACATATTTGGATAAATCTTAAAATTTTTCCACCATTTGACCCGATAATCACGAGTCAAAAAATAAGGTCTGGATTCAGTGAGTCTGGAAAGGGAATAATTCCAGCACATAATCCATGAAATCCGAAATATTTGACAAAAATAAATAATACTGGAGAATTTGAAGCCTTCTGGTAGTGTTACTTTGGAATGATAATGTTGGAAAGAGGTTAGAAGGTTATCTGGGAAAATGTCAGGAATTGCTCCATAACTATCCCACCATTCAAGGAACCATATTGGAAATGTCACGTTTTTCTGAAGACAGTCAGGATGAAAACTAAAAAACCAAGAGTGGTTATAACTTTGGAGTAAGAATGCACAATGCCATGCTTGTACATAATCATAAAAATTGTAAGTCTGTGGAAGTTTTGGATCAAGAAAATTGAAAGAGAAGGTTTTAGCTTTTGAAAGAGAAGTATGAAGATTGGTCCATTCAATATTGGTAATAACATGGAAAATCAGGCATTTGGAATAATTTGTTGTGGTGCTAATATTATCCTTAATGAAACAAGAATTTGTGTCATGAAGGATATTTCGGTAATATTGGATTGGTTTAGTAATTTCAAAAGGAAACCAATTGAAGCCATCTGGGAGTTTTGTTTTGACATATTTGGATATTTTGTGGTTAAACTCGTCTTGAGAAGAAAATGTGTTGGAGGTAAAGTTGGTTAAAAATAAATTAGCATAATGTTGTTTTAGGTGATATGAAATATCAGTAGTATCTGGATGGGTAATTGGAGGAGCTGTTTCCGATGGTGTTCGAGTATAGGAATTTGGAGGGTAATTTAATAAATTGGAGGATTGGTTTATAGAAAGAGGAATGTTTTCCATAGGATGAATTACTATACCTTTTTCTTTACGTTGCCTCGGAGGTATGATCCTTGGAATTTTGCATTCTGTTCATCCCCGTAGAAATCATATTAATCTGTTTATAAATAGAGTTAGTTTGGAGATTACGGACATCGAGTATTGCAACTTGGCGTAAAATTTAAAAGAAATTGGTTTATTATCTATGACAAAGATGAATACCAACTTCATTGACGAAAAATGGATACATTTGAGTGAGAAATGGAGTGCCAAGAATAATATTATAATTAAGATTCTTGACAAGAGTAAATGGAGTTTGGAAATAATAATCATTATTGAAAATGGATGCCTTAGAAAGTTTGTAATTAATGTGGAGTTTTTGACCATTAGCAATAGTCAAATGTTCAGTAGCATGTTCATAATAAGCTGAAGGAATTAGGTCTTCCTTAATGCAATTAAGATCAGCGCCACTATCAAATAATGCAACGTCATTAATTTGGAAGTCATCATCAATAACTAATGTAATTAGACAAAACCATTTTTGAAAATGAAATCGGTGAATAATTTGAAGAAATTTTTCACTATCAATTGGAGTATCTGAAATTTGGACAGGATCAGTTGATATAGGAGAACGTTCTGAAGTTTCTCCTATGTTAAAATTTTGGAGTAAAGTAATTTTTGCGTCAAGTTCTAAATTTTTTGTTGGAAGGTTCAAAACATTTTGCACAAGATCTTGAATATGAGATTTTATTTGAATCACGTCCTTTTGAAGATCATAAGTATTAACTGGAGAAACAAATGGTTGATGGAAAGGAGATTCATCAAGTATTTTTTGAAGACTAAAAGAAACTGGTTTTTTCTTTTCTTCAATAGGAGAAGATTTCAAAACAATTTCTCGTAATCTTTCAAGATACTGTTTTTGGAGATTGTTATCTGGAATTTTTTCAATAATATCAAGAAGTAATTCCTTTTCTTTGTCTTTTTTGGAAATTACACAAAGTCCTTTGGGACAAAACTGGAGAGAATGATCTGAATTGAATTCATCAGAATCCTGATTATAATCGAGCTGGTAAATAACATGATCAGAATCAGAATGATGAGATGCTGCTGGCTCATCCTGATTTAATTGGAAGATAGTGAGAAGTTTATCTCGTAAAGCTGGATCATCTTGAAAAATTTCATTAATCTTATTTTTGAAATGGCAATTATTTGCTTTATGACCGGGTTTGCCACATTTATAGCAAATAATCTTTTGGAAATCCTTTTTGGAAATTCTTTTGGAAATGTTTTCTTTTGATAAAACGTATTAGAAGATGGAGTTCTTTTTGGCGAAAATTGTGAATCTGTTTGAATTGTTGTTTTCGCACGAGGGAAGGAGCTTGGATTTTTTCAAAGCCAAAAGCTTCACGTAAGGATCCGAGTTCTCTCCTTTCTTTGAGCTTTTTCATTACCATACTTAGTTTGTATTTTAAGCTCATTGCAAAGAGATAATCCTTCTCTTTTAATAAAGGCAAACAATTGTCCATAAGTTAAATCATCATAAGCAATTGTTTCTTGATTTGTTGCTTCTTTTAATTTTTGGAAAATTCTTTGAGCAAATAAATTTGGAAGTCCTGAAATAAATTTTTCTTTCCAAAACGATTGTTGAGCATCAGTTCTGCGAAGAATATTGGATAAAAAGGTATCTTTATACCATCTGTAATCATTTAAAGTTGGACATCGAAGATTGGATAAAATCAAAGCATTGGAATTTAAATAATCTATAGAAGAGCCAAGAAAATGGAGACTAATAGTTTGGACAAGAAGGATAAACCCATCTTGTTCTTTCTTGACATTTTCATGAAGATAAATGCTTTGTTGTTGTTCTGGTGTAAAAGTATTGTCCCACCAATTTTTTAATTGGCCGGAAAAATCCATCGGCGATGGTAGAAGCAATTTGTGCATTTGTAAAATCATTGGAAGAGTATGCATTAGCAGCAATGCACATTTCATGTAAAACTTTAGTAATCTCAAATTCTGATCTACCATCTATTTTCCAATCATATAATTGGTCACCAGAATAAACATTTTGAGGACCATAAGTTCCTCGTTCTTCAAATTGGAGATCTGGAGGAGTAGGTCTAGAATAATAATTTCGCATTGGATTATTATTCCAGTTTTTATTGTAAATTCGATTTATTTGAGATGGAAATTCATCATCTGAAGAAAAGTTTTTTGCAAGTTCTTTTGCCTTTTTATCTTTGTCTAGACATGTGACATTCTTGTCTAACTTGTTAGAGATTTTCTTCAAAATTGATTTATTAGTAAGCCCAAATCCTTTTGATAAATTTGTTGGAACATGGATAAGTGGCCTAGAAATCTCATTTGGAAAAGTAGATGAACGGTTTTCATTAATAGAAATTCCATTCAATTTTTTGGATAAATCATCAATTTCTTTGGAAGATTCTTTAGAAGATTCGAGTCGAATTTTTTGGAGAAAAAGAATTAATTTGGGAGAAGATGTGATCAACTTGTTTGGAAATAGTATGCAAAATAGTATTGGAAAAATTATTTTGTTCATAAACCTTTTTAATGTCTCCTAAAGTAGGACCCGATTTATCATCGGCATCTCTTCCTACTTTATATGGAGCAACTTCACAAGTTCTTCCTTCCTCGAAAGGAACTCGTAAACCTCGTTAATGGAGGATGAATAGAGGAAACTAATTCACCATTTTTGAGAATCCATTTTTGAGCAATATTGGACTTTACACATAAATCGGAAAATGGATAAGGGATTTTTAAATTACTTAAATAAATTGTAAGCCATGTGAAAAATGGAATATTAGCGAGATAACTCAATTAATTTGGAATAGTATTTTTCACGAATAAACTCGTAGCGTGGTTTGTCAAAATTGGAGAAAAAACCAAAGGCGTTTTCACGATTTACTTGGAGATTCAAAATCATTGGAAAGCATATGTTTATTAATTTGGAAACCACCTTTTGTAATAACATTTAAACTGGAGAAATTTTGAGTTTTCATTTCAGACTTAGTTGGTAATGAAAAATCATTTACATCAACTATTTCTGGAATGAAATCTGAGTTTGGAAAAGTGCTTAGTTTTTCAAAAGAACAAGAAGATCTTGTACCTTGAAAGTTATAATTAAAAGAAGATGGAAACTCCTTACTTGAATTAAATCGAATAAGAATGCTATCACCTGGTTGTTTATCCTTGGACTCTGTCAGATTAGAAAGAATTGGCATTTCCCAAACAAAAGGATCATCCTTTTGGGTAATATGCTTCTTCTGAACTGAATTCTTACTGTCACCAAAAACAAGTTTCTTCATACTGCTAAGTTTACCTTTCACCATGTTTACTGATAAACACTACAACAATAGTTATAGCTTGAGGGACCACTGGGACCACCTGAGGGACCACCACACCTGGAACACCAACAGTGGTATTGCCACAATTGATAAAGGTAACAATATTTTGATAATTTATGTAATGGTCGATATTTCGTAAGATGAAAAGAAAACCATTGGCTCGTGTTTTGGAAGGATTTAGAAATGAGGGGTTCCAGATATTAATTGGATTTTTAAATGGAAGAGGATTAGCTGGAAAATTGATAAGGATGAGGTAATGGGCTGGTTTGAGAAGTCCATTTTCCATTTCAATATTGGCACAAATGATCTCTTCATAAATCCATTCATGTTGTCTAATGGATTGTAAAGTAGAAAAGATATATTGCTGAAATTTTGAAAATTCTTGAAAAATTGGATCTTGAGGATGTGGAGTATCGTAAAATTTGCGAACCAAACCATATTGCCATGTAAGGTAATATGGATTGTTTCTTTGGAGGTCATGTGCCCACAAATAAAAACCATGATTGAAAATACCAGTGTGTCCCTAGACTCGCCAATAATATTGACGAAAGATAATATGTTTTTTAAGAAAAATTGCAAAATGATGGTTGAATCTGGCAGTTTTTACTTTGTGGTAAATAATGCGTTGGATATCTTCAGGTAAATAGTTGATGTAGTAATGAATTGGTTTGGAGTTAGTAGATATAGTATTGGAAGATAATGGGGAATGGTTTTTTTGTGAGACGTAGTCTGGTAATGGTAAAAGGTTGGAGGTGAAATTTTGGAAGTGGATGCCAAATTTTCATTTATTTTGGATTGTTCATACTGGATGTCCCTGCAAAAATACGGGTTAGGAAATCAGAAAGAGAATTATATTCTCTTTGTATAACTTCAATATCAAAAGCAGATAGAATTGCCTGCCATCTTGCAAAATTTTATTTGGAAACAATGTTTTGAACATCTTTTTGAAGAATTTCTTTAGCTGATTGACAATCAACTCTTAAAAGAAATTTGTTACAATAAAGATCATTCTGAAATTTGGAAATACAGAGAACCATGGATAATACTTCTTTTCGAACAGTGGAGTAATCCTTTTGAGCACCTATCCATAAACCAGAATGGAACCTAACTAATTGTTCTATTTTAGAGTCTAATTTTTGTTTGAGAATACCACCATAACCATTATCAATTTCTACAATCATAAAGGCATTTGGATTCGGTAGACCTAAACATGGAAGTGTTGTGACTCTAGACTTCAGCATACGAACAATATTAATATGTTCATTTGTCCAAGGGCAAGGGTTATTTTGGAGACGCCTGCGTAATGAAGCACAAAACTTTCTCAAATTTGGAAAGAAAGTAGAGATGTAATGCAAGCAACCAAGAACACGTTGTAACTGAGTGTTAGCTTTAATTTCATCTGGAAATTTGTCAGCAAACTCAATTGTTCTTGCAATTGGTTTGATGGTTCTTTGATAAATGTCATGACTAAGAAATCGGATTTTTGTTTTGAAAAGCTTGATTTTTGGAGCAGAAACAACTAAACCATTTTTCTTGTTAAATTGGAGAAATATGTGTAAATGCTTGAAATGTTGATCAATAGAATTGGAAAACACAAGAACATTATTAATATAAACAATAGTAAATGGAGTATATGGAGTAAGAATATCATTCATAATTTTTTGAAATTCTGATGGAGTATTTTGTAAACCAAAAGACATTACATTCCATTCATAATGTCCAAATGGGACTGTAAATGCAGTTGTATAACGATCTGTTTCAACAATTTGAATTTGCCAAAAGCCACTCTTCATATCAAATTTGGAAAATATTTTGGAGTCATAAAGCCTATTAAGAAGATCCTTTTTATTAGGAATTGGATAACGGATCCATTGAAGGACTTTATTAAGAGGTTTATAATTAATAACTAGTCGTGGAACACCTCGTTCTTTTTCTGCCTGATTCATGACATATAAAGCAGCACAAGACCAAGGAGATTTGGAAGGTCGAATTAACTTCTTATCAAGAAGTACTTGAACTTCTTTTTTACAGGTTTCAAGTAATTCTTGGTTCATTTGAATTGGTCGAGCTTTAGTAGGAATTTTCTTTTCTGAAAAATCCTTTTCATAAGGAAGGAAAACAATATGCTTTTTTCTTTCCCAAAAAGCATTTGGCATATCTGCACAAACTTCATGTTGAAGTAGTGCTTGGAAATCCTTTATTCTATGTTGAATATGAGGATTCTGTAATTGTTGTTCTATTCTTTGGAAATATATTTCTTCTTTTAAAAAGGAAATCTGTTTTCTTTTTGATGTTATTTGGAGAGAATGGATTTCTTTATTTTGTAATGGAGTAGAGAAATGGAAAGAAATGTGTTTTCCAAAAATGGAAGTATGAATACCAAATTTGTTTACCGAAAATGGATAAATTTGAGTTAAAAATGGAGTACCAAGGATAATATTAGTATTAATATCGTTAACAAGAGTGAAAGCAGTTTTAAAGCAGT
>CANSZD010000078.1:0-5000 GCA_947648045.1 Beta corolliflora | reverse complement strand
ATATATAGCTATAGGTTTCTAAAGAAATTTCATATGTTCCCAAAAAAATTCATTAAAGTAAATAATAATTATCATATTACCTTAAAAACATATTGAATTTTAAAACTCAATTCCTATGTTCTAAACTACCACTAGTAATGTTCTAAACTAACACTAGTAATGTTCTAAACTATTACTAGTAATGTTCTAAAATGTATATCATATGTTCTGAATATCAAAAAGTTGTACATATTTAGCTATAGGTTTCTAAAGAAATTTAATATTTTCCAACAAAATCATTATAGTAAATAATAATCATATTACCTAAAAAACTTGTTTCGATTCATTATTAATTTTTGACATGTTTTATTACATCATTTTTTCCTATATTAATTTTGTTCTAAATAATTTTTGTTGTATTCTAAAAACAAATTTGTGATTTGATTTTCTTTCTATTTAGAAAACAACAATGTTCATATAAAATTAATAAACCATCATGGATTAAAGCAAATCATCAAAGTAAAATAATAGTCATATTACCTAAAAGATATTGAATTCTATAACTCAATCCCTATGTTCTAAACTACTACTAGTAATGTTCTAAACTACTACTAGTAATGTTCTAAACTATTACATTGATAACATTATATTTCATGGAGTTTTGCCCATTCCTTTGACTTTGAAATCAAAACGTGATGTTCTTCATTTCTCTTGTGTGCAAGAATCTTCCCACAATATTCTACCCTCAATCTCTTCAACCGATCGGTCTACAATGAAACATATTCAAATATTAGAAACAAAAATAACTATACTAATATTATAAAAAAAAGAGTTGAAAATTAGTACTCACATTATCCTTTTCCAAGCCACTTTCCCACTTTTCATCTTTTTCCCCATGATATGTCTCCATGTGCTTAAGTACAAATACTCCACAATCATGGTCATTTGAATTACTCCTCCATTTCATCTTTAATGTTCTTGTTTTGAAACCACTTATGCAATCCTTCCCGAGAACTGTTTGATGAAAAAATCTTGCATATCCCCTCAATCGAAAAGATATAAACCCATTAGTAGATGGTATATAAGTTGAAGATTGTATGATTATGTATAAAAATATGTTACCATAGTCTTAGGGTCATTCTTGTATTTCTTCTGAAAGGAGATGCCGGGTTGAAGTATTTTGTTATCTATCAAGTCGATTGTGCTATCGAGTGATTTGGCGCAAAGCAAATAGTAGTGCTCAGACGCTACTATTGGAAAAAATACCTAATGATGGAATTTTCACATAAATAATTGTGTTATTAGTTGACATGTAACATAATCACTGCAAACATATTTCATTTCAAGAACTTACAAGATCAATCATTTGGGATACGGGGACATTGGCGTGCTCCATCTCTTCGTGCAACCTTTTTAGCAATGCAGGAATTCTATCTTCAAATGTAGCAGTTGAAGGAAAGTATTTATCCGTACATAAAATAATCTGAAATCAAATTAAAATAATGTTTCATTTTAAATTTTAAGCATTATGTATAATGTTCAAGAATTAAGTGATAATATTCTAAGAGCAAATGAATCATGTTCTAAACTACAACTAGTAATGTTCTAAACTACAACTAGTAATGTTCTAAAATGTATGTCATATGTTCTGAATATCAAACCTAAGTTTTACATATTTAGCTATATGTTTCTATAGAAATTTCATGTTTAAAAAAAATATATCAAAGTAAATAATAATTATAATAATAATACTAAAACTCAATCGTCTCTATGTTCTAAAATATATACAACATGTTCTGATATGTAAATCTAGTTGTTCTAGAATATAATGTACTTACATATGGCTCTGTTGTGAAGAAAAATCTATTGGTTGAACTTGGAGTTCTTCTTCTATTTTCAACACTGAGAATAAGTGACCAAGCATCAATGATGTTGTTGAATAGAAGATTGTTCCCAACAAGACTTGCTATCTCTTTCCTCGTGATTGTAGTTTGTTTATCATTGTACAAAATTTCACTGAATTTGTTCAAAAAATAATAATTATAATACCAAAAAATATCGCTAATTATTATTAAACAAGAGGGGGTATGAATAATTACTCTTGTGTTCCTTCTGCAAAAGCATAGTCCGCCATTCTTCTTTTAGCAATATCAACTCTTTTGAAGATCTTGTCAAACTCTACCATGAATGGTGATCGCAAGTATTGTGGAATATTTTTAGGGCATCTCTTTGCTCTCTTATCTTGTTCTTTGTTTTCTTCTTCCCTATGGAAAGACAAAAAAATTGTCACAAATAAGCATATATTCTCAACTAGAAATTCACAAAATAAAGAGGGAGCATAGTATTAAAATTCTTTGTTAGTTTATTACCCTTTGTCAAGTTTTGGTTGAGTTGGAGTTTTCCATATGCCTTGCAAATCCTCTAAAGAAGTTGGGGATCTAGTAGTCAATTCCAAGTTATCTCCAACAACATTCTCTTTGCTTGCACTAGAAGAAGAGGGAGCATTAGTAGGAACTTCAAGGATGGGGGGCGACTGTGAAAGTAACGCAAAACTCGGTGGACTAGCTTCAAGCATACTCTTCTTCATTGTCTTCTTAGATTGACATTTATCCCATGCTTTCGCCATCACCTCATCAAACTCAGCAATAAATGCAGATTCATCAAACAAATGTTGGTCTTGACTTAGAATTGAAGGACTCTTGTTCTTCCCATTTGGATGTAACTCATTCAAATGTTGTTCTTCCTTTTTCAGTGTGTATTTGTTCCAAATGTTTTGAACGAGATTATGCATTTGGTCACTTGTTTCATTCTCTCCAAATATGTTAGATGCTCTATCTAACATGGCATACATCTCATTCACATTGGATGCCAAAGTCTTGGCCAAATTTCCAAACTTGTCCAGAAAACCCTTAATGCCAAAAAGTAGAATAATCATAAACATAATAAATTATTCTAAACACATTTTTAGAACATAAGAAATATTTTTTTTGAATATATCTCATTTTCATAACATATTATAGACATTTTCAGAACATAAGAAACATTTTTTAGAACATTGCAAACATTTTTCAGAACATTTTTTCCCACATAAGGACCATTTTACCTAAAAAACATGTCATTTAATTCTAAAACTCAATCCCTATGTTCTAAACTACTACTAGTAATGTTCTAAACTACTACTATTAATGTTCTAAACTACTACAAGTAATGTTCTAAACTACTACAAGTAATGTTCTAAACTAATACAAGTAATGTTCTAAACTACTACAACTAATGTTCCAAAATGTATATCATATGTTATGAATATCAAATCTAAGTTCTACATATTTAGCTATATGTTTCTTGTTCAAAAAAAATCATCAACATGGCATACATCTCATTCACATTGGATGCCAAAGTCTTGGCCAAATTTCCAAATTTCCAAATTTCATAACATATTATACACATTTTCAGAACATAAGAAATATTTTTCAGAACATTGCAAACATTTTTCAGAACATTATATCATAAACATTTTTAAAGGACCATTTTTCAGAACATCGTATCCCATTTTTAGAACATATCATAGAGAATTTCGAACACAAGAAGAATCTTTTAGAACATTATATCAGATTTTCATAACATAAGAAGCATTTTTAAGATAACATTTTTAGAACATATCATAGATATTTACATATCATAATATAAAAATATTCAGATTAGAGTGTAAGGTGAGTACCATTACATCAAAGTATTTATAAAAAAATAACATAGAACTATTCAGAACATAATATATAAATATTCAGATTAGAGTATAAGGTGAATACCATTACATCACTTGGAGATGATGATGTTCCAACATCCTTTACATCTTTTCCATGTTCTTTCTTCTTTGGCATTTCTTCAAATTTGATCCTATCAAGCACCAATCCCTTTCCAAAACCTCTCTTAAGTTCAATCTTCATTCTTTCATTGATCATTTGCTTATTCCAAATCGAGATGATGGGGAAGCTTCGTCGCTCAATCTTAGCTCTTTGTAGGCGATCAAAATAACAAATCTGTTATTTATCAAAGATTAACATAGAACTATTCGTAACATAATAAAAAGTTCCATATACTCTAAAATTGTAACATTGTGATAAAAATCATAAACAATTGTTCTACAAACATTAAGAACTTACAATGAATAATATGTATAACTTTGTGAAACCAAATATCATAAACAAAGTATAATCAAAAGTAATGTATAAACAATTGTGGAATACTAAAGGTTAAAAAAATTAAAATATTGTGAAACATTATACAACTTACCAAGAGGAAAGGAAGTGGACCAGTGAAATAAGCATTGCCTTCTTGCCACTCCATTGCAGAATCCTTCAAGTGTTTGTAGGTGAATGCGCACCAATCTAGCTCATGAATTTTGCTTGTATCCATGCAACTATACAAAAACTTGTAATTCAATGATGGATTTGCTGTGGAACGAATACAACAATTAACTGCACATATGATAAAATGCCATAAGAACTCATCACAAACTGGTTCTTGTATTAATCTCTCAATCTCAGCTATCACCATGGACTGTAATGGACTTCCACGCCTCAAAGCAAACAACCCTCTCCAATTATGCAAAAAAATTTTCCAATCTTCTTCTTCTTCATTTTTTGGCTCCTCTATTTCTCTACCTCCCATAGGCAACCCATAAACTAAGTGTATGTCCTCTGGAAGAATATCAATTTCTTGTTTTTTGCTAAGAACCAAAGAAACTCGATCAAGATCAAAGCTTCTTACTAATTGGTTAGCAAATATGGATTTATGAGCATCTAAATCCAAATCCAAGAAGCCTCCAAATCCTATTCTCCTAATAGCTTCTGTTTCTGCTAAGAAATTAAGGATTGTAATGTGTTGTGAGATTTGATGTGGGCCCCCAAGAACGTTCGCCTGAGCTTCGATATCCGTACGCCCGAATCCCGCAAAACAAGGTTAGGACTACCCCGGGGTGTTTCGGGATCGCCCCTCCGACGCTCAAGTCGATGTGATTGAGG
>CANSZD010000077.1:0-102865 GCA_947648045.1 Beta corolliflora | reverse complement strand
TATCTTTTCTAATTCCATATTGTTTTTTTTCACTTTCACTTGTAAAATAAATGCAATTTGCCTCAAGTAGTGTCTACCAAATCTTACACATGATTAGTTGTTAATGGAATTTGATGAAAATAAAAACATTTTCTGCCATGGATATATACGTGTGTTTGCTCTCTTTGCTCACATATGAAATTATGTGATGTTCAAATTTGAATGACAAAGTTATATTGAAAATCCTTACTCAAAACATCATATTTGTAATTGAATATTGTTTACTGCAACTTGTATTTTTTCGGAAGTTATCGGCTGGAATTTTGTTGTATATATTATTCTTAAGTTCTCATCCTAACGTATTAACAAAGAAAAGCTTGTTCCAAATTGAATTCTTCTTTTCCTTGTTTTTAAGTTTTTAACTATTTTCGTTTCCGGAATTTTTTGGTTGGTGGCACCATTAGAATTGAAATATGGTTCCTTCGTTTACAGGTATAAGGTTGAAGTTGAAGTTCTGGAAAACCGATTTACTTCCCAAAAGAGAACTGCGCGACAAGTAATTGATGGTTGTGTGAGCCCAAACATCATTTGTTTCACTTTACTGCTGCGCTATGCCTCGTATCTGGCATATGACTCCCGTATGGCACCTTTGAGTTTATTCCTTTTTCAACTCCTCAGTGCATTTACAATATGGAAAAGGGAATAAACAACCTATGATTATCAAACATGGCCGATATCTTTGCACCAAGCTGTCAGATGAAGACATATGAAAGCCATGCTCTGTTAGGGGATTTTGAACACTGATTACTTTGTTGTAGATATTTGTTTTGTGTGCATATTGAGGCACGATCAAACAGAATTTTGACATTGAAGCTTGTATCTGGTTTTGTAAAGTCTGCAGCATAGGTACTCAAACTTGTGCTAAATGTCTTGATTTGAGTACTCAAAATATAGTTTAAATTACATACAAAGGATACTAGGATGTGTCTCACAGAAAATTAAATTGTTTGCACTCAATATATAGTTTTCATTACATACAAAGGAAATTAGGATGTCTGTTACAGAAAATCAAATGGTTTGCTTTACATCTTGCTTTATAAAGCAAATTATAAATCTAATTTTATGAGAACACTCTCAATTAGCCATACACTTAACGTGGCATTTCAATGATATAGATATGTGGGTACACTTTTATGCAGCTAGCACATTCGGAGAAAAGAAAAGCTAGGTATAATTTTGAAATGGAAACTGCACTCAGTGACCGAGACAGGAATTGAGTCCCTCCAATCGCAGGGTGCTCTTTCTGCTTGCTCCTTCAAAAATTTCAAGTGTAATGTTGTTGAAGTGGAGTTCATCTCAGGCTTCAGCTGATACTTTTTAAGCATCTTTTTGAGCATGGCCTACATTCTCTCTCACTCAAATAAAACAATATTTTTTTCGTTCAATTATTATTATTGCAACATTAACTTTTGGCACATTTTTTAAGACAATCATGTGAAGAGGAGAGAAATACAGATAGAAAAACGGTGGAACTCATGTAATAGTAGAGAGATAGAGAGATAATATTACCAAATAAAAACATCGCAATTAATACGAAACTTCCAAATAAGGAAACGTTGCAATTAAAAAAGAACGGATGAAGTATATTACTAATTTATATTAAATCTCTACATTTTTTATAATCAAACAACAATTTATCATTTACAATTTCATTTTTCAATAATGTGAGACCGAGGGACTAATTTTCTTTTTATCAATCTTTGTTTTTACTTTGATTAACTAGTACTTTGGCCCGGGCGATGCCCCGAGTCAGTTACAATTATCATATATATTATTATTCATAAATCCCATAATTGATTTTATTAGCTTTTTGTAATATTTTGTCTAGTGCGAAATCAAAATTGGACGTTATCATTGCTGATAAGTTCGTTTAAAAAAAACTTCTAAGCAATTTGGGGATAAACATAACAATCTCATAAAGACGTTTGGTTTCTGATTTTGACCAAGAAAACGAATCAATTACCGATTCCCTTTATTTTTGTTTTGGTTCAACCCCTCATCAATCCATTACCATTAATTGGTGGTAATGGACTCCTCCAATTTGTTACCTTTCCCTCCCCCTCAAGTAACACAATATATTATTTGGTGGTAATGGTTACCATTCCATTTTCATTTCATGGCTTGAACCAAACACCTAATAAAGTAAACCAATTTTGTTACCATTCATCTCCTCTAATTGTTTCCATTCCCTTTCCATTCCATACCTTGAACAAAACGACCCCTTAATTGAATTATGGTAAGAGAATGTTATTACTTAATAAAACTATAAAAGTGTTAGAGTTCACAAAGCCCTGTGTATGTCTTTATAAATACATATAATTATAAGACTTTATTATATTTTACTTTGAAACATTAACCATTGAAATTGTACTGGATTAATGCTAAATTCCCACATTTCATTTCAAAGCCATATATTCAAATCCTAAGAACTACACATATTATAAAGCCACGTGGCAGTGTGGCACCCGTTCCTTTGATAGGAACGAACGTTGAACAAATTGAAAATGTTCACTGGAACCCATTGTTAAACTGTAAACAAGATAAATGCTTCTTTTTTACTTTTTGACTATTAAGCAAAGATAGATCATGGATGCTTATTAGTTATTAGTGCGGAATAGGAGTATATGATTGTTGCTTATTAAATTATTCGGAATTAGGAGTCCAAAAAACATTAAGGTGATGGCAAGTGAAGCACATGCGTATTCAGTGTGGGCACTTCCACCGGAAGAAGCGAGGGTGAGGGTCAAGAAGCTGATGGACAATCTCCGGTCGGAATTCGGTGGGCCAGAGTTCGATCCCCACCTCACCGTCGTTCGGGCCGTAACCTTGACGCCGGAAGATGCACTTGAGAGATTCAGATCAGCTTGTAATGGAGTGAAGGCCTACAGTGTTCATGCTAGGGGCATCTCTATTGGAACTTGCCTTAACCTCATATTCGACACTACTCCCGAGGATTTTAAGAACGAAGGAAGATAGGTTATTGTTCCTTTCTCTATTTGCTATTAACTCAAAAGTTCAATTTGAATAGATTTTTTAGTCAATTTTTTTTAGTGTAAAACAAAATATTAGTTACATAAGATATTGATGGATTCGTCTCAACTTGTAAATTAAAATGGTCAAAGATGTATTATAGAGAGAGACAATTGAGTCATGGATAGAATAGAATGCTCTTTATTTTGTTTTCCTACCTTCGCTAGGATTTTATTTTTCACTTAATTTTCAACTTTTTATTTTATTTTATTTTCTTTATAACTTTTCATTTATGTGTGAAATTGAGTATGATTTATAAACACAGGTAGTTGCAGCTAGCGATCACTGCTGTGGCCATTTCGGTTTCAATCGCACCGCAGGTAGCTTAATTCAAACTTATTTATTGCTTTCATGCAAAAGGAGCTTGGGAATCAATGGGCACTATAAGTTTGATTTTCTAATGTGAAAAAGAAGATCGTGTCATGAATGTTAAAGAATGTTGGATTGGGCTGTTGCGTTTTGAGCTATGGGTTGATTGCCTTTTAGTAAACAGTAATAATGATAATAAGTTTTTTTTTACTGCAATTTTATAAACATATATCAATATGCGTCGTTATGTGGTAATGTTAGTCCATTCCAAAAGTTTCTTTTTGTTCATAATTTTTCATTGTATTTCATCACTGTTTTAAAATTTTCAAAATGATATCAATTGCTATTAACAAAAATAAACATACATATAATTATAAAGAACCCCTAAAAAGCATTACATTATCACCATATAATGTTGACTATCAAAAAGTAGTAAAGTGTAACAGACTATTAGTTTAATTTTCCGATTAACTTCAAGCAAAACAAAGTACGTGGCCATTTGATGTGGAAAACCTTGTGAAACAGCTACTTATACTATAATTCGTCCAACTTGTAGTAAATTTGGATTTGAGTACTACAACTTTAAACATTTTGGTCATTTAGTCAAAAGAAAATACATATATTATCCAACATTGTTTTACTTTTATGTGTTAAAATCCGGGAGGACCCATGAAGGATCCTAGGTGGCATAGGCTCCTCCCCTCTCCCAGTTTTTTTCTTCTTCTGTTTTTATCTTTGCGTGACGTCTAGTAACGGGATAAATTAACCTTTCTCCGCCTACGTTTCACAGAATGAAATTTGCTCTAGTGGTTAGTGAGGATGTGTTAGGTATGCATGTATAATCGAGCACGGTTCCATTACTGTGCTAGTCAAATTAAGATTTTTGCTATAACTACTTTCTTTAATTTCTTCATTTTTGTTTATTAAAAATGATGCTTATTTTCGATTCATGTACAATTGAACATGGTTCGGTTCCCCTGTTAGTCAAAGGAACTTTTTGGTTAAAACTTTCTTTTTCTTTTCAAACAATAAATAATGATTTTTGGTTCATTTGAAGCCTTATTACGTTCAATTTTGAGTCTTTAACCATCGATTTATCTATCACGGACTTATAACGATTGCTTCATTTATTTTTAAATAATACAACAGTTCAACTATATGCATTTTTTATACATATACTAGGTGTCTAGGTCTGACCAAGTAAAAAATATGTCATTGTATAAGATGTTGAATTTGTTGATGTATCTGTATATTTTCTAATTATCAACTTCTTATATTTTGTAGTAATAGATAAGTAATTAAGAAATCAATAATCAAACTTGTGTGTTTGGGAGTATAAAAGTCATATAGTAAAAAGATGGATGGATTATTAAAATATGAATGAAATAATTTTTTTAATAGCTGCCATGAACAATATAAATTTTTAGATTTGTAAAATTCTTAGAACTCAATTTTTCATTATCAATACGTGGGATGACATTATTGTTCGATTTATTTATTATGCACTTCATGTTCTTAGATTATTTAGTTAGGACCCAGCAAATTAAAAATTTTGGATCTGGTTATAATATGTCAGTACTTGCAAGTAAGTAATTGCTCTAGTGATAAGGTTTGTAGTATCTCACAGTTTCAATGTTGTGGATCAAACTCCACTAGAGATATTGTGGAGTTGAGATTCCCTTAACTTAAGTTCTTTATTCCTCATGTGGGTTGTTTGTCTGATCTCAACATTCATCCTATAATATGTTTCGAAAATCGAGTATAAGAATAGCAAAACTAGAAAAGAGTGTAACAAGAAGTAGACAACATATTCTGCACTTAGCTCCTAGTATGCCATAAGCATAATGATTAGTCACTTGTCAAAAAAATTTCCTATAGATAAATTTTTTTTATAAAATTATTATTTGTTACCTATGGTTAGGATTTTCTTTTTTTCTATTATTTATTACTTTTTGTCTTAATTTAATTTGCAACAAAATACTACATTTTTAAAAAAAATTTTTGCAGCTTATAGGCCACACATGAGCCTTCTATATGCTGACTTGACAAATGAAGAGATGAAGAAAGCTGAAGAGAGAGCTATTGTTTTGGACGGCAGCATTGGCAACTTGTGCTTCACGGTTAATCGTTTGGCACTTTACTTAACTGATGAAGATAAGACCCTCAAATCCTGGAAAAAGGTGGCTGAATATGAACTTCAACCCATTTAATTAGCCACGTGTATAATAGTAAGTTAGTAACTACTAAATAAATCAAAGGGAGTTTGTCTCATATAATCTTGTATTATTGCTCACATGGTGGTTGCTTTTTATTGTTCCCATCGAAGAGCTAGTAATTTACTAAAGGTTTCCTCCAAAGTTTGCTAACTTACAACCCACACAAACAGCAGCCGCCTTCTAGGCTTGCTGGTGGCAGGCCTTTCAGCCTCGCCGCCGGCGAGCCTAGAGTCTTCGTCGTCTTCAGTTACGTTTCTTCCTAGGTTTTTTCCCCGTCGTCCCATTCCCCTACCCTGTTCGTAGCCCTCCCCTGTACTCCGTAGTCGGCGGTCTTTCTTCTCCCCTTCCCCGGAGTCGAGTTTTCCCTTGCGTCACCCCTCCCCGTCCCGCCGCCGCACCGCCCACATAAGGTTATCTAGGTTTTCGGTTTCCATCCTGTATCTCATCAAACGCGTGTTCTTTCCCTCCCCGGCCTTGTAGTCTTGGTAGTATCCCCCCCTCCCTGTCGGTATTTGTTCTCGTGTTCCCCTCCCCGTGTTCTTCCCCGTTCCCCTTCCCCCGTTCTGTCGGTCCCCTCCCCTTCCTAGTGGGTCGTGTCGTCCTCCACCTATCCCCACCCCCATTTGATTCCCAGTTTAAGTTTTCCACCAAGCCTATCCCCTTCCCCAGTAGTGTTAGCAGTTGGTTTCCCCTTCCCCTTCCCCGGTTAAGTGTGTTGGGTTTAGTTTCGGGCTCCCCTCCCCCTTTCCCCCCAGTTAGTGTAGGGCTTCCCTTTCCCCTCCCCCTGGTTGTTGAACTAGCCAATTAGTTATGTTGGTTGTTAGTAAGTTTGGTTTTATTGTAGTATGTGTGTTAAACCTCCAAATAATAGGAGTGCGTTGTTTTCAAGTTGTTAAAGTTATTGTCTGTGGTCGGTTGTGGCCCTCGACAAGTGTTTGTACGTTAGGTTGGGATTGGTGGTTTAAAGTTGTAACGGTAGACTATGTCGCTTTTTTGGAATATGTGCTGAGCGAAATAGTGACTCACAAAGTTTGTGAGTTTGGACGAGGCGATGAAATTTCTTCATGGTTGGGACGTATGTTTTCCAGTTTTCCAAGCCGGAGGTGTGTTAGAGAGTTCAACTCGTTTGGCTCTCTTTTTAGCTTGGCAATGATCTTAATGGTCTTTGCCTTGAAAAATTCAAATCTGCAGGCGGCACCCCAGTTTCATCTGGTGGATTTCAGCACGCCCCGTTTCTCCTACTTTTCGGAGAAACTTGAAATACTCTCGAGTGAGAGTAATGAGTCACTTAGGAATGTGACTCTTCCACAGATCATGAGCCAAGAATCCCACACGTCCGAAGTTCGTTGGGATTGCTCATGCGGCGGGATGCGAATCTTGCCTTTGGTTGTTCGTTGTCCAGATCGTGAACGTCATCAGTTTCTTCTTCCACCTCCATCAGCCATGCGAGGTTTGACTCCACCATCATCAGATCTACCCAACAACGCTCCACTTACTAAGCACGGTTTTATCTGTTTTATTTATTTTCGTTTTAGATGGAATGTACGAGTTCATAAAGCTCCTTTAGGTTTGGTTGTTTGTTTTAGGTTTGGTTGTATTAGCATTAGGCTGTACTTCCTCTTTTAATTAATGCACGATTTCTCGTTGTCAAAAAAACAAAGTTTGCTAACTTTGGCAAAGCTTAATAATATGTTCCCATCTTCTCCTATAAATACGAAAGGGATATGGTCATTTTCTGGTATAACTATTGCTTATTGATGAGCCCTCTCATCATGGTGTGGGAAACATCTTTCAAGTTGTTCCAATTAAGAAACTTTAGGAGTTATGATAAAAAAAATATTGATGGTGAAAAATTTGGATCAAAAATATAAAAGTCAAAGTGAAACAACAACGTAATAACCTTTTATGATTTCATACCCATAGTCATCCTAAACAAAAACATAGACTTCATTAAAAAAAATTCAAAATATAAATATCTAAAAACATTCATAAATTTATAGGAGTATTTGTAGCTCACGGTGCTATAGCTCCTAAGCAACTTTTGAATATTTTCATGATACTTATGTATCTACCCAAATTTGATATGATAGATTTATTATAATTTTATGTAAATTGTTAATTGAACTAAGATATCGATCATGGTTTTTTCTTGAGCTGCAATTTTATTGCTTCCTTAGTTTCTTCTAGTAGTAGCATAGTACTCCCTCTGTTTTTTTTTTTTTTTTATCTTTCTCACTTGGAATCTTGATACTATTCATACTTAGAGAGAATCTTCTCAATTTTTTTCTAATTATAAGAAGAAGAAAAAATAGTCATGTGGGGTCTTGTTTGATTCGTCTCAATTAGTACTTTATTAATATTCAACCGTTATAATTTTTACTAATATATAATGAAAGATATTTAAGTTCAAAGATGTGCATTGGGAGACGCGCACAGGAAAGTGAGAATGATAAAAAAGAACAGAGGGAGTATTTTAGTAGCGAAAAAATGTCAATTTGCTTCATTCTTGAGTTGTAATTATTAAACATAGTCTTACTGAAACGTTCCATATCGAGCCCATTGTCGATAATCCAGGCTCGGTCCTAAGGGGTGTTTAGAGGGGCAATGGCCAAGGGCCCAAGCCTAAAAGGGGCCTAATCCTCTAGGTTTTCAAAATAGTACTAGGAAAAAAAATTATGTGGGAATTTAATCACGCCTGAAGAACGCTTTCCAAATCAGTTCACCAAAACTCAGTAAACACGAACTCCTCCGTCTCCTTGTCTTCTTCTCTCTCACTCTCTTTCCAAGATCCAAATTAAAATCTCTTTTAATTCCCAAAATTTTTTCTAACCTCCATTAAACTCGTGGAAAATTTTCATATTTCCCAAAAAATAGTTGTTAACCTTCTCTTAAATATGGCAACTTCCCAAAAAATAGTTGTTAACCTTCTCTTAAATATGGCAACGGGAATTTTTTTCTACAATTTAAATAGGGAAGAACTGGATTTGTATAATGCAATACTCATAAGATTCAGTCTCAATCAATTGAAGTTATTAGGATATTATGAAATTAAGAATATAAGGGTTTTGGGAAATTTGCTGTCGACTGTCGAGTGCTTTATTGGGGTTGCTCTGCCTCTACTTACGGTGCACGGTGGTCTGTGGTTGTCGGAGTCCCGGGCATCTTCAATCTTGCTGCTTGCAATTGGCTGCTGCCTGCCGGAGTTATCTTAGCACATTGGTCAAGACTCAAGGTGTTGTCATTTTATTCTATTCTCTAATTTTCTTGTAATGTGATTTGAGTGTTTGATTTATCTTTATGTGCAAATTGCAATGTTGCCTAAAAAACATTTAGCTGGAAGTAAAAAAAGGAAAAAGAGAAAACTTGTTGAAGAGTTTCTAAAATGACAGCAAGGTGCTATTGACAGATTTGTTGTTAGGAATGCGGTTCATGAAAATTTAGATCACCCATATGAAATTTGCATGATGAAGTCAATGACAATAATGAAAACGTCCCAACTGAGCCTACTGATGTTCAAAATAAGCCTAATTTGCCAAATGACGTCCCAAATATATCCAATATTTCTATTGATATTGACATTGATGTAAAGCGAGAGCAAACAATTCCTACTAATAATGGCATTGATGAAGAACAAGCAATTCCTTCCGTGGATATCTATGATCCTAGGAATTGGACTAATTTTGATAACAAAACAAGAGACATTATAGTTGAAAAGGGGCCTATAAGAGAATTAAATCTCGACTTTCCTCTTGATGATAATAATAGGCATTTTTCATATGCTTATTTTTCTAGGAAGTTGAACAATGGTGAATTTAGTGATAGAAAATTGTTGGTTTATTCTGAACATGTTGACAAAGTATTTTATTTTTGTTGCAAGTTGTTCAAGTCTAAAAACCAACAAAAGTTTGTTAGCAAATGAGGGATTATGTGATTGGAAGCGTATTAGACTATTAGTGAGAGGCTCAAACAACATGAAAATAGTACCGAGCATATGAATAATATATTTACTTGAAATGAAATGAGAGTAAGGCTAGATAAGAATGAAACAATTGATAAAAACTTGCAAGAAGCGATTATGAAAGAGAAAGATCGATGGAGGCAAGTTTTACTTAGAATATTTTCGGCTGTGAAATGTCTTACTACTCATAATTTGGCTTTTAGAGGATCCAATGAAAAACTATATCAAGATAGTAATGGTAATTTCTTAGGATTGATTGAAATGATTGTGGAATTTGATGTGATAATGCAAGATCATGTTAGACGCATTCAAAATCGTGAAATTCATTATCATTATCTTGGGCATAAAATTCAAATTGAATTGATCTCCCTTTTGGCCCATGGTGTGAAGAGTTCTATAATCAAGACTATCAAAGAGGCAAATTATTTTTCCATAATTCTTGATTGTACTCCTGGTATTGCTCATCCAGAACAAATGACTTTTTGATAATACAATGTGTGAATATGGCAACAAAAAAGATAAAAATTGAGGAGTACTTTTTAGAGTTCTTGGAGGTGAATGATACATCGGGATTGGAACTTTTTATTGAATTACAAAATGTTTTAAAGTCTCTCTTGCTCTTAATGTTGATGATATAAGGGGTCAAGGTTATGACTTATGATAATGGCTCCAATAAGAAAGGGAAGCACCAAGGTGTACAAAGACGTTTACTTGAAATAAAACCCGACAACATTATATATGCCTTGTGCTTGTCATAGGTTGAATCTTGCTCTTAGCGACACGACACATTCTTACACTAGAGCTATTTCATTTTTTGGAATTGCTCAACGCATATATAATTTGTTTTCTGGTTCTACAAAAAGATGGAAAATTTTGCTTGATAATGTTTCCGATCTTACATTGCAATGCTTATCTAATACTCGTTGGAAGAGTCGAATCAAAAGTGTTAAAGCTATTATATTTCAAGCTCGCCAACTAAGATTGGCTTTGTTAATTTTATATGATTCTTGTGGTAATGATGCAAAGTCAAAGAGTGAAGTAGAGTCTTTATATAATGCACCTGGGAGTTTTGAGTTTTTGCTTGATATGGTTATTTGGTATGAAATTCTATTTGTTATAAATAGAGTAAGTAAGAAATTGCAATCTAAGTCCATGTGTATCGACACCACCATAGACTAAGTTGAAGGTATGCTGCCATGTTTTGAAAAGTTTAGAGATGAAAGGCTTCACTTCTAGTATGAATATTGCTAGAAGTATTGCACTTGATATGGATGTAGAGCCTACGCTTCCGACAAAGAGTCGTGTTATTAGAAAAAAAAATATTTTGATGAAAATAATCAAGGGGATGAACAAAACCAGTCTCCTGGAGAATTATTTAGACTTGAATATTTTTTGGTTGTTGTTGGTATGGCAATTACTTCTTTGAAAAGCAGATTTGAGCAACTAATAAAAACTTTTGAAAGTATTTTTGGATTTTGGTTTGATTCAAACAAGTTAAGGTCATTGGATAAAAAGGAATTGAGAGAATGCATGTTGTGTTACTTTTTCACTCTGCTTTTTCTGACAGTGATTCATTTGATCATTTAATGTGGATTTGAATGATCTTTACTCAGAATTCAAAGTGTTACAATCTACTTTGCCAAATAAATTAATGTCATCCACTAAAATTCTTGAGTTTGTTAAATCTGCAGATTATTATCCAAATACTTCAATCGCTTATATAATTTTTTTAACAATTCCAGTGACTATGACATCGGCTGAAAGAAGTTTTTCAAAGTTAAAGTTGATCAAAACTTACTTGAGGTCATCCATGTGACAAGAACAGTTGAATGGTCTTGCAGTTTTATCAATCGACAAGGAACTTTTGGAAAACATTGAAGTTAATATTATCATTAATGATTTTGCATCTCGGATGCTCGCAGAACCCGTTTTTTATGATCTTTTATTATCATGTATTAAATGATGGCATATGAGTTGCTTTAACAATTTGTTTTTTGGTTAATTTATTTGTAAAATTGCACTCCCTTAAACAGCAGATTTATTTAATAGAATTACTATCATATGTTTTTATTTTGTTCTATTATAAATTGCATTTTTAAGGGGCCCCAATCTACTATTTTGCCTAGGGCCCCAAAAAGATCTTGACCGGGTTTGGTCGATATTTGTCATCTCTGAGTGCTTCACTGTATATACACGTTACATTTGGGGATAACATGATATAACATCTAGACTCCTTTTGCTCCTTTGGAGCTCTTCTCGTTATACTAATATTATTTCCATATTTCGGTTTCAGACTCTAAATAAGCAATGAGCAAAAAGACAAAAACTTAGTTGTACAATGCTCATAGTATACCTAAGTAAGAGGTGTGAACATGTCCGGGACCGGACCAGAACCGGTAGACCGGAATCTGGAAATTCTATGGACTGGAATTTTTCTGGTCCGGTCTGGTTTTGGGTCGATTAGACCGGAATCTATATTTTTTAGAAAAATAATTTTTTTTGCTTAGATTCAAACAAATTTATAATTTCATATACAAAAATTTAATAATTCTAAAAGCAATAATCCTAAAGGCAACAAAGATTATGTTTAGTTTTCCAACTTTCTAACTTTTAAACTTTCTTTTAACCCATAAACCTTTTTTTTTTACTAAAACACAGAAATTCCAGTCCACCGGTCCAGACTGGAAAATTCCGGGTTTGGACCGGATCGGACCGGAAAATCTGAATCATAAATTTTTATGGACCGGAATTTTCCGGAGTTCCGGTTCCGGTACAAAAATGCACACCCCTACCCAAATATATAACTGAAGTTGTAGTCACCTTCTATTGGGAAAGAAAATTAAGAATAATTTTTTTTTCATAATCCTGAGTATATCGTGTTTATGGTACCCCAAAGCTAAACTTTTACTTATTGTTCATTTACAGCCCTCCAAGTAAGCAAAATTCACAATAGGAAAAATTGAAAAGAACAGTCCCAACTAGGCCCCCTAACAAAAACAGTCCCAACTTCAACTTAATATTGTCTAACCCTAACTTTGAGGGGGGTCCTTTCAAAAGCAGTCCCAGCAGGTTGCTAACCTAATGGAGCATGTGATCTTGTTTGATATTTTTTCTTTTTTCTTTTTCCTCCTCTTCTTCTCTTCTACTTCCTTCCCCTACCCCCTCCTTTGCCACCCCCACAATCTTCCCCCCTCCACTGCCACCCCGAAACACCCCTCCCCTGCCACCCCGAATCACTCCTAACCCCTCCTCTACTACCCTCCAGTTTTTTTGTTCTTATGTCCAATGCATGCATACGAATCGCTGATCACCAAATTAATCAAAGTTCCCCTCTTTTTTCATAAAATTCTAGCTTTAATTTTCATATAATGGATATCGAACAGAAGCAAATGGATTCAATCGAACACTTTGCGAAGCAAGTGTCGGCAAACAAGGGTTATTTTATCGCTTCGATCATCATCGAAGCAACTTCCAATCCTTCTCTCTTTGCATTCTCCGAAATTCTTGCCATATCTAATGTCGCCGAGGTTTTTCTCTCTCTTCATCCTGATTTATGCGTTTTATTATTGGGTATGTCTCCCTATGACTGGGGTTTGTTGTGGTGTTTGATGTATGATTGAACAGGCAAAGTGTTGCAAAGTTCAGGGATTTCATCATAACTAAACCCAAACCCTAAATCAACACACCCTTTTAATTCATCAAGATCATCATAGGTTAAGCTCTTTGTTAGAGGCAAATCATCGTCCTCCACATAACCTTATAAACATACTTTTGGAACCTTATTTTGGGTGTCCGCTTTCTCGGTTTTGGTTGCCATAGAGTCACTTCTTCTTCCTCCTTTTATTGTTGTTCAATTTGCTGTTGTTGTTCAATTTGTTGTTGATGTGTTCGATGAGAATTTCTTGAGAATCTTGTTGTTACTGGTTTTGTCTTTGTTTTCTCATTCTCTCTCTCTTTCTATTTTGCTGGGTTGTGGGATGTGAATGAGAAAAATGGGGTGGCGGAGGAGGGGATGGCAGGGGAAGAGGGAGGGGACTGGAGTGGCAGGGAAGAGGGAGGGACGGGAGTGGCGGGGTAGGAAGGAGGGAGGTGAGAGACACGAAAAGAGCGATTAAATGTAAAAATTCGAAAAAAAGAACGGGTTTTTCACCATATACCTCCGACAAATCACGAAATTCACCATATACCCTTAATGTTTCAGATATTCACCATATACCCCTAAGTTTTCAAAACTGTGCACCATATACCCTTTTTCTAAAGGACGTTAAGTCACCGTTAGCTTTATTTACCATTTTGCCATTATTAACCCCTAACCCTAACTCCTAAACCTAATCCCTAACCCTAATCTAAACCCTAACCCCTAACCCTAACACACCCCCCCTCCACCCTCAGCCTCACCCCCCACCCCAACCCAACCCCCCACTGCCGAACCACCTCGGCCCCCATCGCCCACCAACCCGCCCCCACCGCCTCACCCGCCCGCAACCTCCTCCCCCTCCCCATCCCGCAACCCCTACCCCCTCCCTCGCAACCCCGTGCCCCGCAACCCCCTCACTCGCAACCCCGTGCCCCGCAACCCCCTCCATCGCAAACCCCAAGACTTTTCATGAGTTAAACATAGATTTGTAATGTTCATTGGAATTTATGCCGAAAAGTAGCTTAATTTGAGCGAAGATGTTGATGAATTGCGCGATTTGAGCGAAGATGTTAATGAATTGCACGAAAATGCGAGTTGCAGGGATTGGGGGTGGGTAAATTATCGAAAACGAAGAGGAGGGAGAAAATGCGAACCGCATGGGAGAGGGTGGGGTTCTCGCGACGGTGCGGGGAGGGGGGGGGTTCTCGCGACGGTGCGGGGAGGGGGTGGGGTTCTCGCGACGGTGGAGGGAGGAGCGGGGTTCTCGCGACTGGTGGAGGGGAGAGGTGGGGTTCTCGCGACGGTGCAGGGGAGGGGGGGGGTTCTCGCGACGGTGCGGGGGAGGGGTGGGGTTCTCGCGACGGTGCGGGGGAGGGGTGGGGTTCTCGCGACGGTGCGGGGGAGGGGGCGGGGTTCTCGCGACGGGGTGGGGGGGAGGGGCTGGGGTGGGGGGGAGGTGGGGGTCGGGGGGGGGGGGGAGGGGGAGGGGTTGGTGTGGGGGGGAGGGGGGAGGGGTGGCTGGGATGGTGGGAGGGGGGGGGGGAGAGGGTGGTGGGAGGTTAGGGGTTTAGGGTTGGGGGTTAGGGGTTAGGGTTTAGGGGTTAGGGTTAGGGTTAGGGTGGCAAAATTGTAAATAACTCTAACGGTGACTTAACGTCCGTTACCAAAAAGGGCATTTGGTGAACAATTTTGAAAAATCAGGGGTATATGATGCATATCTGAAACATTAAGGGTATATGATGAATTTTTCAATTTGTCGGGGGTATATGGTGAAAAAACCGAAAAAAGAAAATGAGGGGTTAATTTTATTTAACAGGCTTAGCAAGTAACTTGTGACCCTGGACCACGTGTGTAAGGGACACCCCAAAGTTGGGAACTGTTTTTGTCAGGTGCCCCATAGTTGAACCGATCTTATCAATTTTTCCTTCACAAAATAGGTAGAACTTCAAATAAATAAATGAGCATTAACAAATCATAACTCTCTTTTGACGCCTCCTCTCCCTTTTTTTCTCTCTTCTCTCTCCTATCTCCTCTCTCGTCTCCCACAAAACCCTAATTTTCAACATAGGGGGTACTGCCACCCTTTTGGGTGGTGGTAAGCCCATTTTCTCCTTTTGTTACTAGTTTTTTTATGTTAGTGTTTCTAATAAACTTCCGTCTTTCTCTAATGGAGAGTTTTTCTACCCATATATTGGGTTATATCTAACCATATATTGGGTTTTATCTCTCTCCATGTGAGAGTTTGGAGACTTTATTTTTGTTTTATTTGTGTAATTCAAGAGCTTGATTTGTTGATCGAAATTTGCGGGGCCGCAACGGATGTCACTACTTTGCTCACAATCACTTGAATTGAATCAAGTTCTACTTCAAAACTACAAAAGATCGACAGACCCCCTTTTAGAAGGCTGCATCAGACAGCGATGTGAAATACGAGGGTTTTCAGAAGTGTTAGATCTACTCACCGATCGTGGTTCTGTCATATTAGAATTGTATTTATTTCATTTTGATATGTATTTGTTTAGTTTTAACTTCTATTATAGATGTCGTATGACTTTGAATTAATAAATTAATTTTAATTTAAAAAAAAAATAAAAAAAAATGAGCAAAAAACGCTTAAATATACCTTGCATATGGTGTATTCGAATGTATGATGAATGTTGTCGTACCTTGCTTGAGTCGGTAAGATGCCGCTGGACTTCATGCTTAATTATGATGATCAAAGCACGTAGGCCACGCAACACATTCAATATAATCCGCTCCCACTTGTCAAATTGTTAATTTACTAACCTACTTAACGCTATAAAAGAATTAAAAATAAAAAAAGCCAAGAGTCTAAAGTAAGCATAAACATAACTTTACAAGACTTTTTTGAGGAGACAACGTGCATAAGCATAAGTCAGCACAATTCTTCTTTATTTATGATTTTGTTAAAAAAATATAGTAAACTCAAAGCAAAATTTTGGTATAAATCTCAAGTAAATTACCCAAAAACCTTAAAATTTCAACTTAATAGAGTCGATATGGAAAAGTGTACCTAAAAATGTCTTACGATATGGAAAAGTGTACGGAAGGTGAGATCGGGTCGTATGCGGTATCGGCAATTCCATCAAAGGATGCGAATATGAGGCTAAAGAAGCTGATGAAAGGCTTACGATCTAAGTTTGGTGGGCCCAAGTTCGATCCTCATCTTACTATATTGGGGCCCTTAAGCTTAACCCGTGAAGATGCTCTTCTGAAATTCAAAGAAGCATGCCAAGGGTTGAAGGCTTACCCTGCTCAAGCTAAGGCCGTCTCTGCTGGGAACTCTTTCTGGCAGACTGTTTATGTCCTCCTTGAGGCCACTCCTCAGGTAAAATTTGCGTGTTTGGTTGGCCGGAAAATATTTCCTATTATAATTGTACGTCTGGGAAGATTTTATTTCATAATCAGTTTTGGCTTAATTTGAATTTTAATTTGAATGAAAATTTTGATTTGTTAGATAGTAATTATGATAAAATGGTTAAATGATGGGTGAGTTGTATGGGTGACCATTGTATTGAACAAGTAGGGTTAAGATTGAGAATTCTACCCATTTAGTAAATGAGTTAGGTTTAGAATGTGGAATTTGCAGTCTGTTTATGGTTGATTAGAATATGATCTCAACACAATTAGACCTAATTGCCAACTCTAGCTAGAAGTACTAATAATGTTACGTGCGAATAATTTGGCGAGAGATGTAGACCCTGATTAATAATTAGCGAATAGCTGGTTGATAGATGTAATTAGGACATTGACATAATGTAACATTACGTATATGTTATGGTATGTGTGACAATTTTTGGATTTTATCATTTTACCTTTAACAAACTCAATCTTATCTTAATAAGAGAGTGTCTATTCTTTCCACCCAAAAAATAATAATTTGAAACTTTTTCTTTTATTTTGTCCACTAATTATTACTTGTCTCAGCTTTTTTATGGAGTTGTATATTTTTATTAAAATTATTTATAATCTTATGTTAAAAAGACAAAAAAATAAGTGTGAGTACAATGTGAAAACATGGACTAAATCTAGTTGTATTATTTGACAGGTGGTCCAAATAAGCGATCATTTTGATGCACATTTTGGTAACGACTGTTCCGCACGTAAGTTCAAAGTGTTTTATTTGACTCGAATTAACTTGTTCACTTGTCTAGAAAATGTTACAATTTTCAGTTACATTACACACATAAATGCATAATAAGTACAAAAAAAATGGCACGTATATTCAAGTATTTAACATATGGCATACCAAATATTCTACATGCTCAACTATGAGTACTTCCTTACATTTTAAAAAAAAATAGTACCTCTACAATGAATTCATCCTTAACTCGACTTCTGGCTTAGCTTTATGACTATATCCAAGGGTCCACTATTTAATAATTTTAAAAAAATGACACGTATATTCAAGTATTTAACATATGGCATACGAAATGTTCTACATGCTCAACTATGAGTACCTCCTCCATTAAAAAATAGTACCTCTACAATGAGCCCCTCCTTAACTGGACTTTTGGCTTTTAACTTTTAACTTTATGACTATATTCAAGGGTTTACTCTTTTTTTTTGACGGGAAAAGAGAATATTTGTATTCATACATAGCTATGCAAGTCTGAAGGCACCTCCTCAATCCAGACTTTCATTTCTCCAGGCAATCTATTCCATCTAGCTAAATTATGCGCTAATTGATTACCCTGTCTCTTTACATGTGAGAAGCTAATTAATGTGAGAGCATGAATCTGCCAGCACCAGGATATCATTGACAATTTCCCCAAAAGCACTACCTTCACATTGGCCTCTTTTTAGCTGGTGAAAAAGCTTCATATTATCCGTTTCCATGATGATGTGCACTAACCCAACTTCGATGGAGCAAGTCTAGCTGCCAAAGCCTCCGCCACATTTATCTCACAACCCCCACCTAAGCACCAATTGACTGCAAGCATCATATATCCCACTTCATCTCTAACTACCCCCGCCAAACCATATCCGCCATCTTCAAACACTATTGCATCGGTGTTCGGTTTAAATTCATTCACGAGAGGGGGGGTTCCGTGTCGATGGGCTCTGGACCACAGGTGATCCTATGGCCTCACATTCATTTGCTTTCTCATATTCTCGAACAATGCTTATGGCTTTTTGTATGATTAATTCCGTGCCCATCTTCGATAATTGAAACACCACTCATTACGGTTGAGCCACATAGCCCACGCTAGAGACCAAAAACAATCCCACCACCGTTTGTCTTTGATAAGCCGCCCCCAAAGCACAAAGACCCTCGAAGAACGAGTTGACAACCATGTGACTTATCTCGAGTCTCATAGAAGAAAACTACCATACTATTCGCGCTTCCTCACAGGTGACCAGGAGATGAAAAGTTGTTTCCTCAGCCATCCCACATTTTGGGCAAGAGTTGTCAATTTGAATCCCTCTTCGCATCAGATTGCCTCGAACTGGGAGAGCGTTTTTGAGAGCTTTCCATCCAAAATTCCGAATTTTTGTAGGAACGTTTGCATTCCATATCTTATGCCAGATACTCACCTTATTTCCACTTGAGCTTGACGCCAAATCCAACCTTTGAGACTCTAGCTCCACATAGTATGCACACTTCACAGTGAAAGCACCATCTTTGGTGCAATTCCAAGTCCATTTATCATTTTTTGCAAATAATGGAATTCGAATTCTGCTTATCATTTGGACTTCCCATTCAGTAAAATTTGCATCAATCACCTCCATGTTCCATGAGTTATTTTCAATTAACTCACTCACATAGATTGGCCCTTGATCGCTGGCCTGGGTATGGGGTAACGTTCTGCTTCTCGGCATTGAGGGGATCCACGGATCCTCCCAAATTCCAATTGAATTTCCAGTACCACAATCTTTCTAGCCCCTTTGAAAACTAGATTTTTTGCAGACATTATTAATCTCCACGTGTAGCTAGCATTTTATTTAGCTATAGCCTCCACAAAGCTTGATCTGGGAAAATATTTACCTTTGAGCACTTTGAACATAAGTGAGTGCTCATTAATAAGTATTCTCCAACATTGTTTTGCTTACAAAGCTTTGTTAAAAACTCCCAAATACCTCATTCCCAACCTTCCTTGTTTAGAAGAGTATAATTTCTCCCACGTTACCCACGCAAATTTTCTTTCATCACCTTTTTTGACCCCAAAAAAATTCCTACATATTCTTTCAACATCATCCTACAAACTTTTCAGGAGAGCAAAGCACTGCATCGCAAATGTTGGAATGGCTTGGGCTACAAATTTTATCAAAATTTCACGACCAGCTTGTGAGAGATACTTTTCTTTCCGCCCCTTAAGCTTCTTCCACACCCTATCATGAATACTTTGGAAAACCATGTTTTTTGAGCTACCAATGAAAGTTGGTAGTCCCAAGTATCGTTTGTGATCTTCAACAACCTTAATATTCAACTTCATATGAAGCATGTCTTTCTTCTCAGAAACGATGTTTCGGCTAAAGATACCTTGGACTTTTCCATACTCAGTTTTTCGCCGGAAGCAGCCTCATAGGTTCCTGGAATCTCAAGTATGTTCTCCACTTTCTACTCCGTTGCCCTGATGAAAATAAGGCTATCATCTGCAAAAAACTAAATGGGAGATCGGAGCCACTTGTTTCCCCACTTTTACCCCATGAATGAGTTTTTTAGATTCAGCATCTCGCAATAGAGCAGACAAACCTTCAGCACATAAGATGAACAAAAAGGGTGACAAAGGGTCCCCTTGACGAAGTCCTCTACTCGGGGTGAACCTCCTGGAAGGTTGACCATTCACAAGGATTTGAAAAGACGCCGTTGTGACACATTTCATTACAACATTTACAAAACTTTCCGGAAACCCCAATTTGCCCATCATTTGCTGTACAAAATATAAATTCAACTCTATCATATGCTTTGCTCATATCTACTTTCAACGCCAAATTTCCAGTAACACCTTTTCTTTTTTTCCGGAGATAGTGAAAAACATTCATACGCTACCAAAATATTATTAGTAATGAGATGCCCGGGGACAAAACAACTATGAGATTCATGATAGACACACAGAAGAACTATTTTCATCCTGTTTGCTAAGACTTTGGCAACCACTTTGTATACCACATTACAAAGACTTATTGGTGTATCAACATGATACTCACATTGTTTCTTTTTTGGAATTAAAACAATATAAGTCTGATTTATATTACCAACATCTCTGTCATGATTAAGAATATTTTGATTACCTCGTCACCAATCGTGCTCCAATACTTCTGAAAAAGATTATATACATGCCGTCGGGACCCGGCGCTTTTGTTGGGTGCATTTGTTTTATTGCTTCATAAACTTCTTCACCTCTAAAAGTCGCTGCAAGGTTTGCCGCCATAACAGCTGACAGCCTGACACCATGTGGTAGACTTTCCCTATAACCGGTTTAACTTTAATATTAGTGCCTGACTTGAATATATTGCTGAAAAAGTCAATCATTACTTCTGAAATTTCATCCAATTTTTCAAAAGTGTTCCCTGCCTCATCCTTAATACTCATGATGGAATTCTCTCTCTTCTCTGGTTTGCCTTGGCGTGGAAAAAGTTGGAGTTTTTGTCCCCATTCTTGAGCTAATTTTGACGGCTGCATTGATGCCAGTATCTCTCTTCTCGCTCCTCCAGTTCATCAAGCCTATCATCCAAAGCTTTAATTTGGGCAATAACCTCTGAGGTTTGATCTTCTTCCATAAGTGCACTCATTTGCTTCTGACACTCGCGCATCTCCTTGACAAAGTTTCCAAAAGTTTCTCTTCCCCATTTGTTGAGACAAGTGGCTGTTATTTTTATATTTGTCATGGCATTACCTCCCTTTATCCAAGCTTCCTTTATCATATCTCCACATGAAGGTTCTCGTAACCACATTTCTTCAAATCTGAAAAGTTTCACTTTCCTCTGTTCCTTGTCGACTGAAGGACACCCTTTTATTGTCACCTGAATGGGTAAATGGTCAGATTTGCGTTTGGAAAGATGAGAAACAAAAGATCCTGGAAAACTTTTCCATGTTTGGTTTGCAAAAAATCTATCCAACATTTCTTGTATATTTTCCTCCCCTCCCATGTTATTATTCCAAGTGTAGTCATACCCCACATAACCCAAATCGACAAAACCACAAACGTCGATTGCTCTTCGAAGAATATTAGCTTCCTACATATTGAAAACATTCCCTCCTTTCTTCTCATCCGATGAGAGCATGAGGTTAAAATCTCCCCCCACAAAGCCATGGAAGACTACTACTGTTGCACAAACTCATCATTAATTCCCTTGTTTTCCACTTTGTTCTTCTTCCAGGTAACCATAGATGCAAGTAAAATGCCACCCTCCTGCACATAAACTCTGTATTTCAGCATCTATATAATTCTGTAAGAAAGATATGATTCGGACCTCTAGTTCTTCTTTGCACAAAATAGTTAGACCACCACTTCTTTTTCTACCCTCTCCTACACGGCTAACAGCTATGATATTACGAAAGTTAAGCTTATTTTTTAAAGCTTCCATCTCCTTTTGCTTTAACTTAGTCTCAGAAAGAAAGACTAAGTGGGGATTCTCCATTATGATTATTCTTTTAAGAGCATTTACTGCTCGAGGACTCCCGAATCCTCGACAGTTCCAAGAGAGGGTTCAACTCATTGGTTACCAAGAGCCCTATTAGTGGGCCCGCCACTTCAGCTTGTTGCTTTTCAATGTTTTCACGAGAAACAAATGTATCCACCCCCTGTTTCTTCAGAACTTCAATTGCATCAATGTCCATGGTTTCCCACATTTCATCACCTCTGCTGCTGCTACTCCTTTTCCTACTCATCACTTCATGTCTGCTTTCTTGTGCTCTTTGTCCTACACGTACTATTCTTCTCCACTTTTTTTCTTTATGTTCCTTCTCATTCCCTTGCGCCTTCCCCATATTTCGTTCGCTATTCTTTCCTTTGACTTCGCTGGCTCCCTCTTGGCCCTTATCTTCTTCATTGTTGCTGTCTACTAACTCTTTCGTTCTATCCATGCTATTCCGTCTATGTTTAATACATATAGCCACATTTGTATTCTCTCCTTGTGTCTCCTTTATTTCCACCGAGCCCAACATCTCCGCAATCTCCTTAATCTGTTCTGGATTCAGACGTGACTGCACATTTTTTTGTTTTGTACAAATAGCCTCTTAGCATAACCACTCTTGCCTTCTGTATTTGTTTCTTTCATAACTTTCCATGGTGAGGCTTTTCACCTCCAAAACGTTTCTCCGGGGAACCATCACCATTATAATCCTTCGTACCATGTCCTAATTTACCACAGAAGAAACAGAATAGGGGAAGTTTTTCAAATTTTATATTTGCTTTCACTTCTTTCCCTCCTCTTATCTTGAGTTTAATTTCATGAATTAGGGGCTTCCGAACGTCAATTAAAACCTTAATTCTCATAAACTTATCAATCCCAAGAGATATGGATTTATCAATGCCAAGGAAAATCCCTATTTTGTTTCCTAATATTCTTGCATTGTCATATTTTTGACGTCCCTTGAAAGGGAAATCATAAAACCTAGCCCATATAGGAAGGTGAACTAGGTTTACATCTAACGGTTTATCCATGTCCACGACTTCTCCAAGGAGCAGGGCGTATCTATCAAATGGTCATGGTTGTCCTTCTAACACCCGCTCTTTGTCTTTCCAATGGAAAAATTGGAACATGAACCTCTTATTCCCCATGCTATTAATTTCCATGCCATGTCTCGGTTGCCAAACATTTTTTATTGTATTTTTGAAAGGATTTTTCATTAAAATTCCTATTTGTCCATAGTTTCCCAATCAAACTTAACGCCACCATATCCTCTTCTGCATCTTCAACATCCGTTATCCATTTAATTCCGCCATCATCCCCTTCTGTAGTTTTAGACAGAGCACCACTCTCATCTAAAACCCCTCCCCCTTCCTTATCCTCCTTTTCGTTGCTACTGTGCACAATTATTCCTCCCTCTGGGTTATCCATGAGAGAATTCGACGCCATAAACGCCAATCATGGCTCGAGAGAACTCGATCGAGAAAAATCTTTAGACAAGGAAAACCTAGCAGAACACTAGGAAGCCCTCCCAAGGAAACCTAGAGGAAATTAAAACCTAGAGGGAAAACATGATTTAACAATTGTTTTTAAGGGTCTACTCTTTAAATATAATAGAACTTTTAGAATTATACTTGTAATAATATTAGACAAACTTGATGATAAAACATTTTGGGCGTAAATTTAATCTTGATATTCTGAATCTTTTACCAAGGCTGCCACACAAAAAGCTCTTGACTCATGGATGAACAAAAAAAAACTTCCACTAAAAAGTTCTGAAACCCAATATTACAATTGAAAAAAAAATGAAATGTAGCCTAGATATGGGAAAAAGAAATTGACCATTTCCTACCTTGGACCTTCAACGGTGGATAAGATTTTGATATAATGAAACGAGCGAAGATTCGCCATTTTAGAGTTTTCTGGCCAGAAAGGATTCGTTGCTCTTCCTCCTAATTCATTTGAAACCTTCCATTTGCACTTGATTTCCTCAATGAAATTCAAAATTCACAATTTACAGCTTCAGACTTATGATCGCATTAGCACTGGTATTATTACATTACAAACTAATCAAACCATGATGAGAATCTAAGTCAAGCTAGGACAAACTTTAGTTGGTTGATTAATAGGAATTAATTAAGATATTATTGACTCTTTCATTTTATTTTTTATATGTATATGATTAGTAACAAACACTAATTTTGCAGCTTACATGCCACACATAAGCCTTCTATATGCGCACTTGACAGAAGAAGAAAAGCAAGAAGCCGTGGAGGAAGCTAAAGAACTGGATGATACCATTAACACCATGAGCTTTACGATAGATGGCCTAGAATTAGACAAATTAACTCTTGGTGATGAGACTCTTAAATCATGGGCAAAGGTTGCTGAGTATAAGCTTGATACACTTTATTAGACTCTTTTTCCCATCTTGATTTGTATGTACTTCATTTGCAAAGGCGATGGAATAGGCTTGCCATGTTGATTGATGTTGCTACAACGAGGAATACTGGTGTAGGTTGTTATTTGTACTTTATGGTGTTTAATAAAAGCTTTTCATGTTGTTTTTAGTTGGTGTTCTTAGTAAAGAATTATAGACCATTTGGTATAAACTTTGGTTATGGGCTATGTTATTATTATGCATGTGCAAATATGTAAAGCTTTGTTTTTTTTACATCGGAGAAACTTACAGAATCACAAACTTAATAAGGGCTTCAACCGACAATAAGTGTCAAGAGCAAGCTTGGTGCACTTGGCTCCTCAAGACTTTTGCGACTTTGCATACGGAGTACTAACAGACGAACATCCTGAATAGCCCATTTAACTAATATGTTGTGGTAGAAGTAGACTTTAAATATCGGATGAGGAGTTCTAAATCTGTCTTAATGTCCATACACTTAAACAAAACCCTAAAACTCTAGATCGCACATTATTGATCTTAATTCCTAAATCTAATCCACCTGAAGAGGTAAATCAGCTTCGCCCAATTAGTCTCTGTAACGTGGATAATAAATGTGCGTCTAAGTGTTTGGTGAAAAGAATGAAGCCATTACTTCCACTGCTTATTGAGTATTACTAAAATGCGTTTGTCCTGGGCAGACACATGACTGATAACATACTTATTTCTCATGAACTGCTTCATACTATTAATAAGCAGAGATCAGGCACCAATTATCTTGCAGCTTTAAAACTTGACATGAATAAAGCTTACAAGAGAGTTAGTTGGCTATTCATCCTCAAAATCCTCACAGCATATGGGTTTCCTCCACATTGGGTTTAGTTGATTCATCAATGCATTTCTACAGTCTCTTATCGCATTATTATAAATGGTTCCGCCTCAAATGTGTTTACTCCAAAGTGTGGTCTATGACAGGGGGACCCACTTTCCCCTTATCAATATGTTTTCTGCATGTATATCTTTTCTCGTATGACGTCATTAGCCACATATATTAAGCTTTTCCAAGGAACTCGTATGAGGAGGGGAGCCCCTACTATATCTCACTTGTTCTTTGCAGATGACTCACTTTTCTTCTTCAAAGCATCCGAGGAAGCGTGTACTTCAGTGTCAAACCTAATTCATTGACTCTACCGAATATCAGGTCAGATGCTTAATCTACATAAATTTTTTGTTAAATTTAGCCCAAACATCGAGGAGGATCGTCAGCAAGCTTTCAAATCTATCTTAAGGATGAATTCAGAAAGCTCTTTGGGGCTTTACCTAGGAGTTCCCATTAATATTCAGGAAATAAAAGTTAGACACTTTACTCCTCTTTTGGATAAAATTTCATCCAGGGTCTCCAAATGGAAGCATCGCACCTTATCTCAGTCGTCGAAAATCGTCTTGATCAACTCGATATTAACAGCCTCAATCATGCATTATTTAGCGGTTTTTCGAATCCTTACTACTATCACCAACAAAATTGATAGTATGCTTTCCCGCTTCTTTTGGATAGATGCTCAGTCAAACGGAATACACTGAAGAAAAAAAGAAATTCTACACAGTCCAAAAGGTTTGGGTGGCTTAGGCGTTCGTAATATTGGACTATTTAACCAAGCCTTACTAATCAAGCAAGCGTGGCGAAGTCAACAGAACCCCCAGCTCCTCCTTTCCAGATTCTACCGCGACACTCGACATCTTTCTTATAGGATTTACGCAGGCAAGACTAACATCTCCTGGGGGTTAAAAGGCTTACAAATAGCAACCAAACAATTGAAACAGCAGAGTGGGTGGAAGGTTGGTAATGGTGCACAAATAGTAGTCTCTAGACATAAATGGATGATTGGTCAAACGCCAATTTTCCGAGATCATATCCCATTATTAGAAGCAGCACGCCTTACTGTGGAAAACTTTATATCTCCAACATCTCAGGGCTGGGATCTTCGAAAAGTCAATAGATATTCTGTCTCGGAATGTGCCTGACAAATTCGTGGGATTGAATTGCCGGGTCGTAGGGACTCTCCGGATACACAATACTAGCCTTTCACGAAGTCAGGTGAGTACTCAACCAAATCAGGGTATTTTATTCAATCTAATATAATGCAAACAGGAATTCATAGCATGACGTACACCACCATTGCAAACGAGGTTCTTTCGTATTCTTTGGGGGTTGCACATCATGCTGAAATGGAAACTTATTATATGGAAATGGTGGCACAATAGTCTGGCTATAGTTTCCAATCTGGTCAAAAGGGGTATTAGATCCATGGATGGTTGCCCTATCTGTCTACATACGGAGGAAGATCGACAACATCTTTTTCTTTTGTGCCCCCTAGCTCTAGAAGCATGGGAGCTGTGCAATTTTTCGAGCCAACCTTCGGATGCTGCTCCAAATTTGTTTAATCAATGGCTCTTGGTTAAGATTATACAATTCCGTCAAGAAGATGGTTATAATGGCACAAGAATACCTGAATTTATTGGTATTTTATGGGCTCTTTGGGTAACAAGAATTAGCAAGTTTTCCGACACCGACGAGCAACCGTAGAAATTTTCAAAGAAAAGCTTGATTTTGGCATGTCTCAACATGCAACTTTCTCTCAGGACGACCATGTGGAGATTGCACAACCTAATGATCCTAGCAGGCCTCCTGGGTTTTCGGTGGCAAGTATTGGTCAATCTCAGACTGCCTCCCCCGAGGTACTCATACAAATTTACGGCTTGTGGCATAAGATGACAGGTACAGTAGGTGCAGCGTGGGTGGCAACTATTACGCAAGGACAAGATAGGGACCGCGAGGGGCTAAAATTCATTGTTGCCTTAGCAATTGCCACAGAAGTCAAAGTGTGCTTGATGGCACTTCAATGGTCCAAAAGTGTTTCTTTTTCAAAGGTTGATATCCACACTGATTCGGTCAACTTGGTGAAGCAGCTGGAGTCTCCTAAACCTCCGCATATATCCATTCGCCACACGATAACAGAGATTCGATAAATTGTTGCTACCTTCTTTTTTTGCAGAATTACCAAGGTACACGGAGACCATGTCGCTCAGGCTCATGCTCTCGCGGGAGAAAGCAGGGAGTCTTGTTTTCCTTTTATTAGTTTCTAATCTTTGTACTGTTTCGCGATGTCAGAAAAAAGGTAAGGTTTGTTGATTTGAAATCACTAACTTTAAGCTAGATCCTAATAGCTAAAAGTTGATAAATAAGTCAAACTAGCAATTAAACAACATCCATGCATATGCTTAAATACTCTAAAATAGTAAGCTATTAAAATTTTTAATTTCCTTTCTATAGCACTAAAATTTTCATTACGTAGTTGTAAAGCAGATATATATTACAAAATATAGGTTCAAAACACTCACATTGTCATACACTTAAACAATCACATTGTCATTAGATTAAATCAGGAAATAAGAGAGATATATGATACAAAGATCTAGTTTCATTTTCATGATCTTTTCTTAATGTGAGCCTAAATTACTGAAATTCATAAGTTATAACCATGTCATTCTCTCTCTTCTATGAGGAGTTTCCTATGGATGGAAAAAAAAGCTTTGAGGATCCTCAAAGCGACAAATGTAGGAACATATAGATGCATATAGCGGAATTTCAGGAAACAATTTCCTAACATCTATCATAGGATCGCAAACATAATCAAACACATGAATCATTCAATAGGGATTAAATATCAAAGCTTTGTAGCATGATTTCCCTGTTTTATGCAAGCTTTAAAGATCCGAGAGCCCCAAGTGTTGCTCCTCTAATCAGTCCACAAGCACCAGTTGAACACTAACGTCTGCTAGAACGGAAGAGAAGAAATCTCTTACTTTTAGGTGGTATAGGCGCCGGTTAGATGGAATAGTTTAGGATCTCACTTGCTCTCTCTCTTGTGAAAAGAAACTGATTAATGAAATTTATCACCTAGACCCTAATATTATTGATATCTTGTTTATTACTTTACTTTTTGATAGTTTTTAATTGGTATTATAGTTGTTTTTGAGTTAGTTTAGGCTAGTTTGTTAGTTATTTCCTTAATTTGTGCAATTTTCCTTCTTGTATGCACTTTCTTTGGGCAAATTGTTTCATTTCAGGACTTAGGAGCATGCTTGGAGGACACTTGCACAACCCCGAATATTAATATCGAAGACGAAGGTCAGGGAAGCATCAAGGAAGCATAACCGAGTTCCGGGGGCAAATATAAGAAGTTTTGGAAGGGTTTGCGCACAAGGGTCAACTTCAAATGGCCATAACTTTCAGCACACAAAACATTTTTGAGCGATTCAAGTTGGAGATGAAAGTTTGGCTCAATATATTTCCAACAAGTAGTCACAAGCTCAATTCCAATGAAAAACGAGTGAGATATGGCCGTTTGAAAATGAACTGACGAAACTGAAAACTGACCCGAGAGCTCGGGTCAAATGACCCGCCCGGGTCATTCTCAGATAAACTCATTTTCACTCCTCGTTGGTCCGACCCGCCCGGGTCTGGTGACCCGAGGGCTCGGGTCAGGCCACCCGAGGGCTCGGGTCATTCCACCCGCCGGGTCGGGTCATTTTTCCGGAAATGCTTTTGCGACTTTGTTTGTTTTAATACGGGGGCCGTTTTGTAATTTTCTGATTTATTTCTTATGACTATAAAAGAGGGACTCCTCTTATTTTTAACTTAGGCAATTATTAACTAGAAATTAGAGAGAGATTAAAGTTTGTTTTTAGCATTCAAACTCTAGAACAAAACCCTAGGAGAGAGAAAGTGAAGGTTTGAAGCTTTTAGATCTCCATTCTTCATTTATGAAAGCTTAAAGTTGGTAATTTTTGTTTATTATTCTTCTTTTCTTCCATTGATCTTGCTTATTACATGCTTAGTTTGTTTAGATCTTACTTTATTAGTTGATTATTTGCATTTTACCTCTTTTCCTCCATGGTTATGGTGATTAAGTTATTTCAAGCTTTGTTTTGTGTTATTTCCATGATGTGTGAGTAGTTCCTTACTAGGGGAAGGGATGTAGCCTTCATTTACTCTTTGGATCCTAGATCTAAGTTAGGGGGTTAACTTTTGGGGTTGAACTTGTTGATCAAACTTGTTTTACTTGGTTTGTTGGGTGATTGATCACCACTTAACTTGCATATTTGGAATTCCTAGTGAAGGATTGAGAGATGAAGCTAGGAATAAACTAAGTTTGGTTGCTAGACTAGGATTTCCATGAAAATAGGCATTTTCTAGTTTAGGGAAGCTTGATTAATCATGTTGTGCTTGATTTGGCTAGATTAGTTGCTCATGCCATGAGAATAGGTCATGAGTGACTAATCAAGCTCCTCTAATTAGCTCGAGAGAGTAATTAGAGTTCATATGTTCGTGATTTTCCCCTTGTGATCCCCCATTTGTTTTACCCTTGGCTTTGATTTTGGATTCTTGGATTGAGTGTTGGTGAATCTCCCTAATCCCCTAGTTTCTTTTATCCTTGTCTTAACTCCTTTGCTTAATTACTTGTTGATTTACTTTACAAATCTCCTAGTTTATTTAGATTTTAGAATCATCGTAAAACTCTCAAAAACCCAAAAATTGATTTAGCTCATTGTAGTTAGCTAATTACTCTTGATTTAACCTTACTTCCTTGTGGATTCGACCCTATACTTATCCTATATTGGATAAATTAGGTTATATTTGGCGAGTATACAACGACCCGTCAAATTTTGGCGCCGTTGTTGGGGAAGTAGCGGTTAACATTAGCTAATTGGTTAATTTTGAGACTAAATTGTCTTTTTCTTTATTTTGGTGTGTTTACCTCTTGGTTGTTTTTACTAATATTCTCCTTAGCTTTGTTGGTTGCATGTCACGGAGATTGAGGGGCGATCCAACCATCCCCATCGATCATAACCTTGAAAATACTTTGAGGCAATTAAGGAGAATCTTTAGGGAACCTACGGTCCAACCGGGTGTTGAACAACCGGGTTTTGAACAAGAGTCTTCAATCTCCACTACTTCTAGCACTATGGGGGATGAGGCTCCTAGAGCATTACGGGATTTTGGGCATCCCGAGGCATTTGAACTCAAAAGTGGTATTCGCCGCCCAACTACTACCGCCAACTTTGAATTCTCTCCGCATTTGATTCGCATGATCAAACAAGAGCCCTATGGGGGTATGGCTCATGAGTGCCCTCTTGAGCATTTGGCTAACTTCTTGGAGCTATGTGCCACGGTGAAGCAAAACAATGTGAGTCAAGAGTTTGTAAGGCTCAACCTATTTCATTTCTCTCTTGTGGGCAAGGCTAAGAAATGGTTGCAATCTATTCCGGAAGACTCTTTGACAACATGGGCACAAGTTACCACGGCTTTTGTGGATGAGTTCTATTCTCAAGAGAAGACCTCCGAAGCTAGGAGGAAGATAGCTAATTTCTCTCAAGAGGAGGATGAGACATTGTATGGAGCTTGGGATAGGTTCAAGGATCTTCGACGATCTTGTCCTCACCATGGTTATAGTCAATGGATGCTTATGCAAAGCTTCTATGATGGTCTCCTCCCTATGACCCGTGCAAGCCTAGATTCGGGTGCGGGAGGCCAACTAACAAAGCTTCCGGTTGACACTATCGAGCCTACAATTGAAGAGGTAGTAAGGCACTACTCTTGGGGAAATTCTACTAGAACCGCAAGCATGAAGAGTGCAAGCAAAGGCAAGTATGATCTTGATGCCATTGACCATATCAATGCAAAACTTGACACCCTTGCAAAGAAATTGGAGAAGGTAAGCTTGGCATCTCCTAGCCAAGGTACTTCTCAAGCTTTCTCTTGTGAGATTTGTGGTGGGTCGGACCACACTAGCTCTTATTGTGGTGGGTCTATGGACCATGTTGCTTGGGTGAATACTAGGGGTGAGGGAAATCCTAACTTCAACAACCAAGGGAGATGGAATAACAATGTAAGTGGAGGATGGAAGAACCCTCAACCACCCCAACCTTACCAAGCTAGACCACCCGGATTCCATAACCCCCAACAATCATTCACACAACCACCCCCTAGAGCTCCCTTTGAACCAAATCAACCAAAACAATCCTCTCTTGAATCCACTCTTCAACTCTTCTTGGCTCAACAAACAAAAACCAATGCCGACAATGATAGAAAGTTTGGGGAGATATACACTTCCCTCCAACAAATGAATGCCCACAATAAGATCATTGAAACCCAACTTGCCCAAGTCGCTCAACAAGTGAGCAACAACTCTTCAAACTCTTCCACCCAACTTCCTAGCCAACCCATTATTCGAGACCAAGTTAAAGCCATTACTTTGAGATCCTAGGTGCTCACTATGAGGGTCCTAATATGCTTACACTTGATGATGCTAACCCCTCCAATGAGAGTGAGAATGTGGATAGTGAAGTTGATAAAGAGATTGAAAATGTCGTTGTGGAAGACATTCATGAGGATAGCACTCCTATAGTTATTGAACCCGAAAAGTCAAGTAAAGAGCCTCCTCCAATGAAGAACTACACTCCTCCGGTTCCATATCCTCAACGGTTAATGAAGAAGCAACTCAATGACAAGTTTGTCAAATTCCTTGAAGTAATGAAGGGTTTACAAGTGCACATTCCATTTCTCCAAGCTATGGCTCAAATGCCTACCTATGCTAAATTTCTCAAAGAACTTCTCTCCAACAAGTCTAAACTTGAGGAAAGTTCTACTATTGCTCTCACCGCCGAGGTTAGTGCGGTTCTCCAAAACAAGCTCCCCAAAAAACTAGAAGATCCCGGTTCTTTCTCTATACCCGTGAGAATTGGACATTTGGAGTCAAAAAGAGCATTGGCCGACCTAGGGGCGAGTGTTAGCCTCATGCCGCTTTCAATTGCAAGAAAGCTCAACTTTGAGCTTAAACCTACTAGAAGAGTAATACAATTGGCGGATCGTTCGGTTAAGGTCCCCGTTGGAGAATTGGAAGATGTGCCGGTGCAAGTAGGGAGAGTCTTTATCCCTTGTGATTTTGTTGTGATGGAGATGGAAGAGGACTCTCAAGTGCCTCTCATCTTGGGAAGACCCTTCTTGAAAACGGCCGGGGTGCTTGTGGATATGAAGAGAGATATCATGAATTTGACGGTCGGAGATGAAAAAATGGAATTTGCATTCAACAAAAGTATGAAAGCCCCCACCATGGAAGAAGTGCATCGGATGGGCACTCTTGGGCAAGATCTATCAAGTCTTAAGACCTTGAATGAGGTAAGGGACCCCTTTCACGATGTGATATCAAGGCATAAACAAGAAAGGGGAGGTGAAGTTTGCAACCTCAAGAAAGTCGTGAACAAGGTTTCCATGTATCATCCGAAAGAAGCAAAGTTTAAGGTATTTGAATCCCCATTGAAGAAGAAGAAGAGTAATAAGCTTCCTCCCACTTGCAAAGAAAAAATGGAGTTTGCATCCAAGAAAACCAATAGGACTCCACTCATGAAGAATGTAGACCACATAGATGTATGTAGTCATGAAGTGGTGAGCCTCAAGACTTGGGATGTGCATGATTGGGTTTATGATGGATGGCATGACCCTTTGTGTGATTCAATGCAAGCTGTGAAAGGTGACAAAAGATCAACTAATGTAACTCATGGCTTACTACTTCAAAGATTTTCACCCATCAACTTTGAGGACTACTCTTTCCGCCCTCCATGATGACCTCACACATGGTCGAGCTATCGACCTTAAAAAGAGCACTCTCGGGAGGTAACCCGTATTTATTGCTTTTATTTTATTTCTTTCTTATAATTTTCTTTATTTTGAGAGCTTTTATTTGATTTTAGTTTGGTTGTACATACTCATTTGCATACTTTGACCCTCATTTGGCATGTTGGTTTGTTGGTTAACCTTCCCCTTTCCCTTCCCCCTCCCCTTTTTGATTCTCTTGTTCATGCATTGAGGACAATGCTTTCTTCTAGCTTGGGGGAGTAATTATCCGCTAGCTTGGGGGAATTATTTATATATTTTTTTACTCATTTTCAGAAAAAAAAAGAAAAAAAAATCGTATATTTTTAAAAACCCAAAAATAATTTTCTTTCTTTTTTTTTCATCTTCTTTCTTTGTTTTAGCATTCTTTCCTTTCCTTTTCTTTCCCTTCTTTTTCAATGTTTGTTTTTAGTTCTAAAAAAAAAAAAAATTTGAAAAAGAGCAAAAATAGCCAAAAAAAAATCTGAAAAACAAAGAAAAACAAAAAGAAGTTTTAGCTTTGAATAAAGTTTTGATTTCCTTGCCCAAGGAAGATGCTAGTTGATGATATATGTGGATTCCTTGCTTGGATTTTGAGTATATGTTTAGAGGCTCCTTTTGGAAGAGTGTGAGCTTGGGTTGTGGTGCTTTAGGAGGTGATTAATCTTGATTGCATTAGAATCAACCAAAGTGAAACCAATGAATGCTCAATCGGATGTCTAGTCTTGATTCTTGACTATGTTGCTCATGCTTGAATAAATTTAGCTTCAAATTTGCGGTCCCTAGTGTCCCTAGATATGCTCATCATGTCCCCAAACAAAACTCTACAAAAAGCTTAGTTTTTACTTCTTTTCGTTTGTAATAAGTGGTACAAAAAGCCACAAGTTCTCATGTTTCTCTTTAGTGAGTAGTTACTCCTTATTTGTATAGCAAAAATTCCCGTAATAAGGGAAAAAGAAAAAGCCAAAAACAGTCAAAAAAGGAGTGAAAAAAAAAAAAAAAGGTGAAGAAAAAAACGAAAAGCAAAAAGAATAGAAGAATTCCAATAAAAGAGGTCAATTTGTGGATGCCTCCCACACTTAGTACTATTTTTCTAAAGTTTTGAGTAGAGGGGAGTCTAAGGCATGTTTGTGTGTCTAGGGATGGTGGACTAGTAATTTGAGCTTCTATAACACTTGAAGAGCCATAGATCTTTTGGATAGCTAGGTGTTCTCTAATGAGCGAGTAAAAGGTCTAATTAGGTATCCTTTTGCAATCTTGAATAATTGCTTTCTCTACCCATAACCTATGAGTACACATGAAAATTAGTTGTTTTGAAAGTTGCTCTCCATCCTTGCTTGTGAACCATTTCATTGATAGTTAACTTGGGCATTACTCTTGAACTCGATTGAATAAATTGTTGATGAAAACTAGAGTTGTGGGTTTGAAAACTCTTTGGAAACCCTCGCGAGATCTCACTCGCCCTCTAGAGCGATCTAGGGGTTTAAAGAGCTTGTTGCATGTGCTAAATGCAATCGTGATTCCTACGAAAATGAGTTAGTGTAAATTCTTTATCCTTCCTTCCTTTTTCATTTTTCTTCCCCCTTCCTTCTTCATTTTGTTTTCAAATAAGTTTTCATTCTCCTACTTGTGTTTTAATCTATTTTGCTTGAGGACAAGCAAAGATCTAGCTTGGGGGAGTTTGATATCTTGTTTATTACTTTACTTTTTGATAGTTTTTAATTGGTATTATAGTTGTTTTTGAGTTAGTTTAGGCTAGTTTGTTAGTTATTTCCTTAATTTGTGCAATTTTCCTTCTTGTATGCACTTTCTTTGGGCAAATTGTTTCATTTCAGGACTTAGGAGCATGCTTGGAGGACACTTGCACAACCCCGAATATTAATATCGAAGACGAAGGTCGGGGGAAGCATCAAGGAAGCATAACCGAGTTCCGGGGCAAATATAAGAAGTTTTGGAAGGGTTTGCGCACAAGGGTCAACTTCAAATGGCCATAACTTTCAGCACACAAAACATTTTTGAGCGATTCAAGTTGGAGATGAAAGTTTGGCTCAATATCTTTCCAACAAGTAGTCACAAGCTCAATTCCAATGAAAAACGAGTGAGATATGGCCGTTTGAAAATGAACTGACGAAACTGAAAACTGACCCGAGAGCTCGGGTCAAATGACCCGCCCGGGTCATTCTGCGATAAACTCATTTTCACTCCTGTTGGTCTGACCCGCCCGGGTCTGGTGACCCGAGGGCTCGGGTCAGGCCACCCGAGGGCTCGGGTCATTCCACCCGCCCGGTCGGGTCATTTTTCCGGAAATGCTTTTGCGACTTTGTTTGTTTTAATACGGGGCCGTTTTTGTAATTTTCGATTTATTTCTTATGACTATAAAAGAGGGACTCCTCTTATTTTTAACTTAGGCAATTATTAACTAGAAATTAGAGAGAGATTAAAGTTTGTTTTTAGCATTCAAACTCTAGAACAAAACCCTAGGAGAGAGAAAGTGAAGGTTTGAAGCTTTTAGATCTCCATTCTTCATTTATGAAAGCTTAAAGTTGGTAATTTTTGTTTATTATTCTTCTTTTCTTCCATTGATCTTGCTTATTACATGCTTAGTTTGTTTAGATCTTACTTTATTAGTTGATTATTTGCATTTTACCTCTTTTCCTCCATGGTTATGGTGATTAAGTTATTTCAAGCTTTGTTTTGTGTTATTTCCATGATGTGTGAGTAGTTCCTTACTAGGGGAAGGGATGTAGCCTTCATTTACTCTTTGGATCCTAGATCTAAGTTAGGGGGTTAACTTTTGGGGTTGAACTTGTTGATCAAACTTGTTTTACTTGGTTTGTTGGGTGATTGATCACCACTTAACTTGCATATTTGGAATTCCTAGTGAAGGATTGAGAGATGAAGCTAGGAATAAACTAAGTTTGGTTGCTAGACTAGGATTTCCATGAAAATAGGCATTTTCTAGTTTAGGGAAGCTTGATTAATCATGTTGTGCTTGATTTGGCTAGATTAGTTGCTCATGCCATGAGAATAGGTCATGAGTGACTAATCAAGCTCCTCTAATTAGCTCGAGAGAGTAATTAGAGTTCATATGTTCGTGATTTTCCCCTTGTGATCCCCCATTTGTTTTACCCTTGGCTTTGATTTTGGATTCTTGGATTGAGTGTTGGTGAATCTCCCTAATCCCCTAGTTTCTTTTATCCTTGTCTTAACTCCTTTGCTTAATTACTTGTTGATTTACTTTACAAATCTCCTAGTTTATTTAGATTTTAGAATCATCGTAAAACTCTCAAAAACCCAAAAATTGATTTAGCTCATTGTAGTTAGCTAATTACTCTTGATTTAACCTTACTTCCTTGTGGATTCGACCCTATACTTATCCTATATTGGATAAATTAGGTTATATTTGGCGAGTATACAACGACCCGTCAATTATATCTAATATATATATAATAGAAGAGTCATAGGCTAGTTAAGAGAACTAATTCTCCTCTTATTCTCTTTATGGCCGGCCCAACCCAAATCCTAAATGGATTTGGATTCCTTTGTCCAACTTGTGCTACAATATGTGACCTCATAGGATTAATCTATTTTAGTTATAGTGTAATACCCCTCATGATTGCTTTAAAGGGATTTAGCAGACTACTCATTCTAACAAGATGCATCTTTCTTTTAGGGAGCTTGTTTCATTAGTTACTCTACAGTTAAGCGTGCTTGGCTGGGAGTAGTCCAGGGATGGGTGACCTCCTGGGAAGTTTCTCACGGTGCGCATGAGTGAGGACAAAATGCGCCGGAAGAACTTGTGTTGCTTATTGTGGACAGGTGTTGGCCCTGGATGCGCATTGGTGACAATATACTCGACTCCGTATGGGTCGGGTGTTACATATAGGCCTAATCAATATTGTCCTATTAATCATATTTATTCTCTAGCAAGAAAATACGATTACTAAAATAATTAACTTTACTATCTAAATAATATAATTCCTATTTATATTTAGTAATTGTCGGGATGTCTAAGGACATATTCCTTCAAGCTCCCACCACTAGGGGAAAAATAGCAAGGGCTGCGTTTTCCAAAAAACGCAGCCTTTCGAGTATGAAGGGCTGCGATTTTCAAGGAAACCGCAGCCCTTTTAGTGAAGGACTGCGGTTAGACCAAAAACGCAGCCCTTCGTACTGTACGAAGGGTTGTGGTTTTCAAGGAAACCGCAGCCCTTTTAGTGAAGGGCTGCGGTTAGCCCGAAAACGCAGCCCTTCGTATCGCGAAGGGCTGCGTTTTCGGGCTAACCGTAGCCCTTCTTGTTTAGGGGGCTGGGCTTTAAATAAATAAAGGAAGCGCGCACAAATTAAAGCAAGAGGGGTTTCCTCTTCTCTCTCTCATTCTCATTCTCATTAGTAGAAATTCTCATCCTCTCTCCTCTCTCTCATTCTCTCACAAAGAGGGGTTTCCTCTTCACACCACCAACGAGCCACTCTCCACACCACCAACGAGCCACTCTCCACACCACTCATCGTCTCCTTCTCTCGTCATTCCTCTCGTCGCGCACGTCGTCTTCTCTCGTCGCGCACGTCGTCTCCTCTCGTCGCGCACGTCGTCTCCTCTCGTCGAGCCCATCTCATCGTCTCCTCTCGTCGTCTTCTCCTCTCGTCGAGCCCATCTCATCGTCTCCTCTCATCGTCTTCAAGACCGGCACTCCTCTCATCTCTCCTCTCTCGTTCGTCGCGCACACCAACCGCCTCTCCAGATCTAGGGTTCGTCAGTTTTTATCAATTTTAATTTTTTTTGTAATTTTTTTTTGTACTTGTGATATTTTAGGTTTAGTTGTTGGGCTTTAGTTTTGTATTTTATACTTTGTTTCGGATTTTGTTTGTGATAATTTATGCAGAATTTTCGTTTTGATTTTTTTCGGAATTAATTGTGATAATTTATCCAGATCTAGGGTTGGGCTTTTGTTTCATATTTTATATTTTTTCATTTTACTTTGTAGAATTAATTTTATGTTAGGGATTCTTGTCGATTCATGAATTATAATTTCGTTTTTGTAGTATTTTTTTCATCCAGATCTGTAGTACTGTTCTTTATAATTTTGTTTAATTTTTTTTCTAGAATATGCGCCGGTATTGATGCTCAAATAAAAATAATATAATATACTCAGCAATTGTTTTTGGATACATTTAGAACTATAAAATGCAAAAACAAAAAAAAAATTTATTTTTTTGGGTGACAAGGGCTGCGGGCTTTATCAAAAACCGCAGCCCTTTGTACAAGGAAGGGCTGCGGTTTAGGTCCAAAACCGCAGCCCTTCGTAGTGAAGGGTTGCGGTCAAAAACCGCAACCCTTCACTTTTGCCGAAGGGCTGCTACGGCAAGGGCTGCTGGCCAAAAACGCAGCCCTTAGGGCTGTTTTGACCGCAGCCCTTGCGTTTTTATCCACTAGTGCACTTGTCCGAAGACAAGAGCGCAATGTTAAACTCCTAAAGTCACTTAATGTCAAATTTGATAACACCATGTTATTAGCTTATTTTTGTTCCTTGATTGCTGAGTTCGAACTGCTCAAATAAGGATTAACTCTTTAATCCTATTCCGCATGGCCATGCAATTTTCCAGTTCTCGCTCATCAAGAGGCCTAGCACCATTCCTATTTAATAGGAGGACTTATCCACTCTTGTATGACCATAACTCCCACTCAATTCTTAGCCCACCTGATTACTGCCTTTATACCCTCCTTGTACGGCGCGACGTTTAACAGTGTCAAAGTTAAACTAATTATATTGTGGTTATGAAGACATACTCATGTCTAAGAAATCCACTAAATATAGTAGTTTGATTCTACTTTTAGAATATGATTAGGTCAAGTCTCAATGTATCAAATATACATCCATATAATCAATTAGACATCTCTATGTCTCCATAGCCCATGGAACTGCGCTATCAATTAATTATATACTAGTCTTTTAAATAAATCACTTATGTCCAATTTAGTGATTTAGACTAGGGACTTTAAATAAATTGTGATTTCACTTTATAGGGTTTCATTATTAAAATGTTTTTGATAATCCTATTTGAAAACACAAATTATTTGGATATTTTATTTAATACTAAACCAAACAATTAAATATATAAGAAACGAATTTTTATTGATAAACATTCAAAGCCATTCTCCCATAAGAAACGAATTAAATATATAATTGTAAACATGAAGTCAACAACCTAAAGCCATTCTCCCATATGCTTAAGCCCCATAGACCTAGTATGACACTTATGCTTAGGTTGAGAAAGCGGTTTAGTTAGAGGATTTGCTATATGAACCTTGCTTACTTTCACATCCTCTCTTCCAACGATTGCTCGAATAGGATTGAATTTCCCGAGCACATGTTTAGACCTTTGATACGATATGTGTTCCATAGACTGAGCAATGGCACCATTGTTGTCACAATACAACTCAATGCCATTCTCAATGCTAGGAACTACACCAAGTTCACTAATGAACTTTTTGATCCAAACAGCTTCCTTTGTTGCATCTGCTGCTGCAATGTACTCAGCCTCTGTTGTAGAATCCGCGATGGTACTCTGCTTAGAGCTCTTCCAGCTCACATATCCTCCATTGAGACAATATGAAACCAGATTGGGATCGGAAATCATCTTTGTCACTTAGGAAGCTTGCGTCGTTGACATCCAGTGCGCATCTCCTGAATTTGACTGGTATTTGCTGCATATACTCAAAGCATATGCAACATCCGATCGAGTGCATATCATGGCATACATAATGGATCCTACTGTAGAAGCATAGAGAACATTACTCATACGCTTGACCTCATTAGGACTCAAAGGACACTGAGTCTTGCCAAGTGTTATGCCATGTTGCATGGGAATGAAACCTCTTTTGGAGTTGTCCAGCTTGAACTTTGCAAGAACCTTATCAATATAAGTCTCTTGACTAAGTCCAATCAGCCTTTTTGATATATCTCTATAGATCTTTATTCCCAATATGTACTCTGCCACTCCTAGGTCTTTCATAGAGAAATAATTTTTAAGCCATTCCTTGACTGACTCAAGCTTGGTTTTATCATTTCCTATGAAAAGTATGTCATCCACATACAAGACCAAAAAAGTAATACTACTCCCACTTAACTTCTTGTATACACAAGATTCCTCTTCATTTATGAGAAAGCCAAATTTCTTGACTGCCTCATCAAATCTGAGGTTCCAACTCCTTGATGCTTAGTCCATAAATGGACTTCTTAAGCTTGCATACCTTCCTGGATTTTCTGGATCTTCAAAACCTTGAGGTTGTGTCATGTACACATCCACTTTCAAGAACCCATTCAACAAAGCGGTTTTGACATCCATCTGCCATATTTCATAGTCATGAAAGGTAGCAATCGCAAGGATTATCCTAATGGACTTCAACATGGCTACTGGTGAGAAGGTTTCATCATAGTCAATACCATGAATTTGTTTGAAACCTTTTGCCACCAACCTTGCTTTGAAAACACTAATGTTTCCATCCTTGTCTGTTTTCAACTTGAAAATCCATTTGCATCCAATGGGTTTTACCCCATCAGGCAAATCATCCAAGTCCCATACTTGATTTTCAGACATAGAATCCATTTCAGATTTCATGGCCTCATGCCAACTTTCGGAATCTTGACTATCCAAAGCATCTTTGTAGCTAGTAGGTTCTTCTGATTCTAAAATCGTTATTTCAGAACTTTCAGTCAAAAGAAAATCAATATATCTCTTTTATGGAATGATGGTCCTACTAGACCTACGTTGGGGAACAATAGAAGAAGTTTCTACCTCACTAGGTTGAGTGACTTCGCATGGAGTATCTCCAAGTGGGACGGTAGGAGGTAGTGAATTGAATGCACCGCCTCCTGAGCATTTTCATGTCGGGCTGCCTCTGATGAGGTGTTAACCTTATCCATTTGTTGCTCATCTCGAATTTCTTAGAGATATACATTTCTCCCACTTGTTTTTCTGGAAATAGACTCCTTTTCCAGAAAGACACCATTAAGAGCACCAAACACTTTGTTTTCGCTTTGGTTGTAGAAGTAGTATCCCTTAGTCTCTTTTGGGTAACCCACAAAGAGACATTTATCGAATTTGGGTGAAAGCTTATCAGAGAGTAAACATTTTACATAGGCTTCACAACCCCATATCCTTAAAAAAGACTATTTTGGAATGTTTTCAGTCCACATTTCATTTGGTGTCTTTTCCACTACTTTAGATGGTGCTGTGTTAAGTGTGAATGCCGTTGTTTCAAGCGCAAATCCCCATAATGAAATAGGAAGATCAGCAAGACTCATCGTGGATCGAACCATATCAAGTAGAGTCCGGTTCCTTCTTTCAGAAACGTCATTTAACTGCGGTGTTCCTAGTGGAGTTCCTTGTGAAACGATGCCACAATCTTTCAAATGATCAACAAACTCTTGAGATAAATATTCACCACCACGATCTGATCACAATGCCTTAATTTTCTTCCCAAGTTGGTTTTGTACTTCATTCTAGAATTCCTTACAATTTTCAAAGGATTCCGACTTATACGGCATGAGGTAAACAAATCCAAATCTGCTCACATCATCGGTAAAAGTAATGAAGTAAATGTACCCTCGCCTAGCCAACATTCTCATAGGTCCACACACATCCGTATGTATGAGGGCTAAAAGGTCATTGGCCCTTTCACTTGAACCTGTGAAAGGAGAGTTTGTCATTTTCCCCATCAAGCAAAACTCACAGGTATCAAATGATTTGAAATCAAATGATTTGAGAATTCCATCTTTATGAAACTTCTCAATACGCTTTGAGCTTATGTGGCCTAATCGACAATGTCATAGGTATGTTAGGTTTGAATCATTTGCTATATGTTGCTTGCTGTCTATGTTATAGATGTGGGTTTCTAAGTCTAGCACATATAAGCCATTTGATAACTTAGCGGAGACATAGAACATATGATTCGAATACGCAAAACAATAATTGTTCTTTATGGTAAATGAAAAACCTTCCGAATCCAAAACAGGAATCGAAATAATGTTCTTTGTGATAGCAGGAGCATAATAACAATTATTAAGTTCTAAAACTAATCCTGAAGGTAAAAGTAGACTATATACTCACATTGCCAATGTAGCAACTCTTACTCCATTGCCAAAGCGAAAATCTACTTCTCCCTTTCCTAATGCTCATTCTTTTGAGGCCTTGCATATTACAGATAATGTGCGAACCACAAGCGGTATCAAGTACCCAAGAAGCAGAAGCTGCTAAGTTAACTTCTATAACATACATATCTGAACTAGAAACTCCTTTCTTTTGATCCTTCATATACTTGGGGCAACTACTTTTCCAATGACCAACCTTGTTACAGATGTAACAATAGTGCTCATCAACAACTCTTGGTTTTGGTGTAGTCTTTTGCTCTTCAGAAGTTTCAGACTTGGCAACTTGTTTGCTTTCGTCCTTCTTAATAGCAATCCCATTCCTATTGAGCGATTGTCCTTGACTAACCATAAAAACATCCTCATGTTCTTTTCCTTGCTTGTTAGGGATGTTTCGCTCGGTCTGAGTTAACATTTCATGCATCTCTTGCATCGTTGCTTCCTCTCCTTGCATGTGAAAGTTGTTGAACTCTTGAGTTCTGAGAACGATTCCCATGTCCCTTTCACTTGCAATGAAACGTTCAACATTCAATTTGTCGTTCAAAAGGACGGAGTGCAAATTACAAGTAGAGTTGTTGGTGTTGATGTTGCTGTTACTAGACATGATTACTACAAACAAATAATAAAGCAATATTCAATCAATGTTTATCAAGAAAGCAGCAATTAAAAAAAATTTAATTAACTACTACCCTTTATTCAAAATGAAAGTCCCCTATTGAATAAAGAAATAACAAAGATCCCCTCCCACTACAATCAAACGGACTTTGGCCCTGCCTTTAATTTATAGTAGTTAAGGTAAGTAAACACTAACTAATTATAATTCTTGGTAGACATGTTAACAACTCCTTGTTTACTCCTATCTATTAGCTTGAAAACCCAAAACTTTGTCTTTTGATGATTTTGTTGAGTTAAACCAAACATTAACATGTAAGTTTCAAAAAACCTACCCTACTATCCCCGGAATTATGAGTAACAACCTGCTTTGGCAGAACCTATCACTCATTATCTAAGGCTTTATAGGTGTTGTTTGGAAAAGCAATTAAAACTCAATATTACTTTTTAGGGATCTAAGTTTACTAATATGGTCAATTAATAGTGAACACATGAATCAATTAACCACAAACAAACTTAGAAGCAAGCATTTAAACACAATAAATGCAAGAAATTAATAAAGGCAATAATTAAAATGATCTAGTATGGCCCCTAAAATTAGGAAAATAGCTAATCTTCATGAATCTTCCCTTGAATCTCCATGGATCACCATCCTTGAAACTCCTTGGATCCTCATGCTTGATTACATAATTTGAATTAAATAAATAAAGAAAATTTAAAGTTACAAAAATACAAACGATTCGCAAATAGTATTTAATTTATATTTAAATTTAGCGATTCGCATATCGTATTTACTATCCTAATTTGGGCCATACTGGTCATAACATGCAAAATATAATATCATACATATTAAATTAAACATCCACGCATTTATAACAGCAGAATAAAATAAACACAAACTATTTACTTATTAACAATTAATAAGCAAAAAAACCTTTCCATAATAATTATAAAACTTAACAAATTTAAGTTAGAAATTATTTAGAAAACTTTATTATTTTAATTGAATTACTTATTTAAACATGGCAATAATCATTATTATTTACAAATTTGCAAAATAGGAAACTTTTGGATTTATGCTCAACTTTGGAAAATCAGATTTTCCTAAAAACCAATTTTTTTTTAAGTTGACTTTTGACCGTTGACCAGCAGCACAATATTGCCAGTCAATAGCCAAACTACAGCACCTTTTAAAACTTCACGCAAAATCACGACGCAAGAAACACACTTCAAATGTGCCGGCTGATTACAGCACGTCGCCAGATTACTTCGGCCATCGACTTCCTCCCTCCAGCCAGCAGTCAATAACACCGGCCAGCCGAGTCGCATCTCCCGTCAGCCTCCATGTTCAGCCTCCAGTCGGCAGCAAAGTTGCCACGTCCACCAGCAGCTACGCACTTCAAAAGTGCGGGCTGGACCACGATAACTGGCGCGTCTCACCACCCCTCGCTGCCACCTTCTGCCTCGACAGCGCTTGAAGTTTTCCGGCAGGCTCGCCAGTCTGGCCGGCATACCCGCCAGCCGTCCAGCAAGCACACGCAATGAAGGCACGCACGTGCGCCGCCCAGCCCGCTCACGCCTCCACCAGTGCAGGTGGGGCCACCCAGCTATGGTGGGCAAATCTTTTGAATTTTGTAACAATTTACAAAAAATTCAATTAATCTTTAACTAACAATTATCTAAAGAATTAGGATTTAATTAGGTTTTATAATTTGAAAAACAGGGCAGAAAGTTTTAAATCAATCAACAAATCGTAAACTAATTTTTAGGTTTGTTGAGATTAAATTTTATTGCATAATCTTTATTAAACATTAAATCTAGCAAGAATTCAAAATGAGAGCAAAAACCAAATTATATCCAAAAAATTCAGAAAATTAACAATTAAAATCTGAAAATTTCAAAAATAATTTTTTAATGTGATCTACTGAATCATCATAACAAATAAAATCAAAAAATTTCATTGTTATCCTTAAAATTTATGAATAATCAAATAAAACATAAAATTTAACTAAAATTCACAAATAATATGATAAAAATCCGAAAATTAGTGGGAAATTAATCAAATTATTTTCAGCCATCATATTATTCTAGATCTATGTGGGTGATGAATATTTAATTTATTGAACAAGTAAAAAAATCAAATTTTTTAATTGTTAACAAATTATTTCAATGATTAATCAAATAAAACATTAAATAATTTTAAATCTAAAAAATTATATATATAAAAATCCAAAAATTTGGAATGATATTAACAATTAATTCGTCCACAATTAAAAAATTTCGGACCTTTATAAATTATTCTGAGCATAAATGACAAGTAAATCAATTATTTACAATTTCCAATCAATTAATATCAAATATCAATTATGCAAATTCAAGCCATAAAAAATCCTGCCTTAATTGAATAAAAATAATAACTTTGCACACAATTACGTGATCATATGAATATTATGAATTAGGCAAAACTGATACCACTGAACGAATATATAGATGCATATAGCGGTATTTCAGGAAACAATTTTCTAACATCTATCATAGGATTGCAAACATAATCAAACACATGAATCATTCAATAGGGATTAAATATCAAACATTTGTAGCTTGATTTCCCTATTGTATGCAAGTTTTGAAGATCCGAGAGTCCCAAGTGTTGCTCCTCTAATCAGTCCATGAGCACCAATTGAACACCAACGTCTGCTAGAACAGGGGAGAAGAAATCTCTTACTTTTAGGTGGTATAGGCACTGGTTAGAGGGAATAGTTTAGGGTTTCACTTGCTCTCTCTCTTGTGAAAAGAAACTGATTATGAAATTCATCACCTAAACCCTAATATTGTATCCTATATATTTCCTCCGTTCTTTTTCTATTGCAACAATGAGATTTTTACACTATTCACTCACCATCCTTTCACTATCTCTTGTGATTTTTACATAAAGAAAAATATAGTCATGTGAGATCTTGTTAAATTCGTCTCGATTTAAACTTTCAAAATATCAAATTTGTATAATTTTTACTAAAAAGTTATTAAAGATATTAATAGTTAAAGTTGTGCAATGGGAAGGGTGAAAACTCTATTGTTGCAATGGAAAAAGAACGGAGGTAGTATAATAGAAGAGTCATATGCTAGTTAGGAGAATTAATTCTCCTCCTATTTCCTTTATGCCCGGCTAAACCCAAATCCTAAATGGATTTGGATTGCTTTGTCCAACTTGTGCTACAATGTGTGACTTCATAGGATTAATCTATTTTAGTTATATGCCCAATCAATATCTTCCTATTAATCATATGTATTCTCTAACAAGAAAATACGATTCCTAAAATAATTAACTTTATTATCTTCATAATATAATTCCTATGTATATTTAGTAATTGCCGAGATGTCTAACGACATATTTCTTCAACAAAGAGTCCTGCAAATATCCAAGGATTTCACTCCAACTAAGCCAGATATGGTCTATTAAATCTTGATAGTTGAACCTTGTTAGAATCGATATTTTTCAATTCTTTATAACTATCTGCTAAATTAGAAAATATTCCTGCTTGAAAACCACAATATCCACTTTACAGTTGGCCGTTCATTATCTTTTGCAAACACCAATTTTGTGAGATTCTTGCTCCACATTCATATATTTAATTAAGGGAATATGTGCCAGTATTATTATTATATTACATGACGTACCATGGAAGAGCTTGTTAATTAGCTAATTTTCCGCACATATTTCTTTAACACAAAAGGAGAATTACATTAAGTTAGGTGGGACTAAATATTCATAGAACAGACGATAACATAGAGTATAGAGCACCTAACCCTTATTAAATCTACCACACTTAAAAAAAAATTGTATTATCACCAAACTAAGCTTGGCCTAATACTAAGGAGTGTAGCTCCCAACCCTGAGATTAGGAGTTCAATTCCTATTAGGGACGTTTTAAGGTTCGAGATTTCTTTTACCCTCTCTCTTACTCTCAAAGTGCCTACACCAATAAACTAGACAGGGTTGACCTGAGCAAAATTGCATCTACTTCGGCAGTTCATCTTACCTACCCAAAAGGAAAAAAAAAAGTATATTGTCGGCCATTAAACGACAAACGTGACTATGTGTGAATAACAGTTCAACTTGCTCACGTTTGTGGACCAATAGATATTGATTATGGCTCCACCATATATACCTAATCCACTAACAAACATATACGGAGTAATTAACAGTGCAGATACTTGAGTTACCAAATTAATCATAACATTGGTTTTTATTCAACCACATTAGAGCAAAAAAGAAGGTACATCAGATCCGCAAAACAAATGGAGTACAAACATTTTATTTCCTTAACAGATCATAAACTTTTGTAGTCACCATATTACACAAGTAAGTATATGTATTATGTCTGACCACATATATCCAAACATCATTAAGGTTTGTGATTGCAAAGGTAGTTGCTAAATTTATCAATATACTGCCCATGTAATCCTTTATCAGCAAAAACAGCACTTAATTTTTGTGCCTCATCTTGTAATAAATTTCCACCTTCATCAATAAGCACAAGTGTGAGTGACTCTGCTACTGAACTTCTAGTAAAAGACCCATCTTCTTCATTCCTTGGTATCTCAATCCCGACTTTTTTGGCTCCAAAAAGTCTTGCATACAACCCATGATCAATTGCCAATGGCAACATAATTAAAGGCTTCCCAAATTGAAGTGCCTCTATGATCGAACTCCAACCACAATGCGTCAAGAACCCTCCTACGGATTTATGACCCAATACCCTTAATTGAGGCACCCAACTAGTCCACACCATCCCATGGCCTCGTGTTCGCTCTTCAAACCCCTCAGGCAATTCTAGTGTTGACAACCCTGATCTTCGAAATGCCCATAAGAAGGGTACCTCAGATAGCTCCAACCCGAGTGCCAACTCAATAAGTTGGTCTTGACTCGGCTCGAACTCGCTCCCTAAGGCTACATATACTACTGATTTTTCTTTTTGTTTGTCCAACCAACCACTCATTAGCTGCCACGTCTCGTCTTCTTCCGGTGTCTCTTCAATTGAAGGTGGTAACAACCCTAGAGGAAGCACAGTTTTCTTATCAAGCTTTTCAGCAAGTTGAATAAATTCACCTTCAATCTCCATGCTACTTCTCACAGCCATCAAATTACAACCATCGGCACAAGCTTTCCATCGAAACATATCCGTAACACCCGAAGATGTTACATTGTTTAGACCATGTGCGACCTTTCTTGCTTCATATGGAAGAAAATAGAATGTGTTATCAGGGAAAGTGATCCATGGTGGTGGACTACAAAAGTCGGGCCAAGTACTTGAACCCGAAAGCAAACAAATTGTCCTAGCAAAATAAATAGAGAAAAAAACTTTCTTAATGTTGAGTTTATCAGCAATAGGAGGTAACCAATAACAACAAAAGTCATGTATAATCCAATCTAAAGGACAAGTAGAAGTTTCAAGGAACTTTATCATAGGTTCTTGCAGACCATCATAGGCTTTCTTAAGGAGATCGGTTCCGATATCGAAGCCGACATCGGTGGTGGCCTCGGCATTGGGTGGCAAGTTTTCCACTCGAGGCAAAGGAAGAGGGACTAGAGTTATCAAAGAGGATAAGTGTTGAGGGATTTTGGGAAGGCGTTCGAGGTTTCGAGGGGTTGAAACAAAGTAAATTTGATGTCCTCTTGAAGCTAATTGTTTGGAAAGCTCAAGAAAGGGTAATATGTGACCAAATGCTAGCCATGGGAACATGACTATGTGCAACTTTTTGTGTTCCTCCATGTTCATCTTGCTTCCGAATATTATAAAAGAGTGTGAGTGAGAGAGATCAAATAGCAAGCACGATGAACATGGACATCATTCATTGATCCTTGCCTTGTGTTTATAAGGATAGTTAGTTGGGGAGAGCCATTAATTTGGCATATTGTCAATACATGTGCTCTATCAATTATTGGCGTGCATTGTTTATATAATCTTGAAGTTTCTTTAATTTGAAAAAAAAATAGTAAGAATGCGTCTCTTTGACGAGAAATGATAAACATCTATCTGATAGGAAAATCTTTTAAAAAATATTTCCACGAATTTCGCAATAGTGATAAAAAAATTCAAACAACAATTAACTTGCAATAATAAATAAATATAAATAGTTTTATTCCTCTTTTATTTCCTAACCCACATCACTACCTTTTCACACTTTTATTATTTTTTATTGCCTGATAGATGTTTGCAAACATCTATCAGATAGATGTTTATCATTTCTCCTCTTTCACAGCGTTGTTCCTGTAGGCCATCATTAAAAAGTATTTCCACGACTTTCTCCTGGATAAAATTCAACAACAATTTCTTGCATTGGGTGGTTTGTCTTCTTCGCACCTTTTTAAATCATAACTGATATTTGGACACGGCTGCTTCCTATTTTTTTCACAACATAAGCATTTTTTTTTCCATTCACATTAAAATATAATAAAGAAAACTCAACATTTAAAAAAGACAAATATAATAACGTGGACATTAAATCATGATTAAAAGTTGGTTGAGATAGGAATGTCTTATGGATAATAAAGAAATGTCAATGGGTTCAAATCTTTTGTTAGCCAATTTATTTTTGTTAGTTGATATAACATATGTACACATTGGATAATTCTAAGTGAGTAGAGAGAGTGACACGTGACGTGTATACATTGTCAGACACGCCTTTTAATATATTAGTATAGATATCTGTCTATAAGCAGACAATCCTAGTGGTTTGGTATTGACCTAGTGGATAACTTTTTTAATAATTGAACTGATGTGATCATTAGTTAATGGACATCTATTCCTGAACAAAAGTCTAAAGTAACATTTTAAAGCCACAAATTCTTGGTTGTAATTATTACATTATAATTTATGGTGTAACAACCCATAAATCACCGCTTCTTTTGTAAAAATAACTCAAAATGAAATAAATGACAAAATGACATGAGATTCATGTACTTATTTGTATAGACCATATATCATGTTTGTTGGAGTCTATGTCATTTTGCATATTACACAGTAAGTTATAGTGTAGTATGTTATACCCAAGACTGTTTTTTGCACAAGATTTTAGGCAGTGCCACTTTCAAACTTTTTGGATGATACTTATTGACCCATTTAATGTAAAATAGATGAAAAAAGTGAAAAATAGTATCTTTTGGTGGAAAAAGTAAAAAAAAAAATTATTACTTTTTGTGGGCTAAGTACTCCAAATAAGGATAATTTAAACAATGTAGCATTATAAAAGAAAGAACCATATAATTAGGAAAATGTAGCAATTAAAAAAAGACAGAGGAAGTATATTATATAGGCAATCTTGTTATTAAACTTGACTTGTAATTTTGTAAGGTTTTCTCGAAGGAAGCACGAAACGCCCTATTATGTGAAGATTATATATAGCTAGTAATAGCATATATATTTTCTACATATTCATTATAGTAAGTAGTAGGAGTAGCTTTTTATTTTATTTGGTGGAGAGATAGTGTGGGCCAATTGTTAGAGTTATAATAGGTAATAGGAGTGGTATTATATTATTTGGAGAAGGAGAGAGTGTAGGCTAATAGTTAAAAGATATAAAAATTAAAATAATAAATGTGGGTCCATATCTAAAAGTAGAACTATAAAGAGTATTATGGACGAACGAAAAAAAAAAAAAGTGAAAAGAATATTCTCGGACGGATGGAGTACTACATTGCAACAAAGGCATGATATTTGATCGCAAATTTTTTTTTGGGGAAGGGAGTAGGATGAGCATCCTACACCTTCCCCTAAGTGACGTCGTTTTATTAGTTTTAGGAAAGCCAAAAATTTGGTGGACTTTTGCAGATATTTTTGAAAGTGGCCAGCCTCCCCCATTTCAAGCTTTTGACTTTTTGTTGCTTACATCACTCACTCATTCACTCTCTTTCCCTCTCATTTATTTTTCAAGAACCATTTCAATTCTCTCTCTCATTTATTTTGTTCTTCATTTATTTCCCTCTGATTTTCATTCATTTCTATCATAAATTCCCTAAAGTTGATATTTGGTTTTATTTTCTGTTTTGCATTTTTAAAATTTTGCATGTTTTATGTACTCAATTTGTAAAATGGAGGATATAAGTGGAAATGATGGAATTTCAATTGATAATGTTATTCCTTCTAATGCAATGGGAGATTTAGGTGATGGAGGAGAAAGAGAAGAAGATGAATTACCGAGAAAATTCCGGTATTTATTTGTTGAGGCAATTTTTTTGATGTACAAATGCATATGGTTTGTTGTACAATGATATACGAGTGTACATTTTGTATTTTTCAATGGATCAAAGTAATGACCATCAGTGTACATTGTGATTTATCCTTATTGCGTTGGTTGTGGTACCTTTTTTTGATTACTAGCTCCACCTACAGTTGCATGTACATGTATGTACCTTGCATGTACACTTTGTTGACATTCATGTACATTAACTGGTTTATAATCATTTTGTTATGTGTTGACCTTTTGTTTTAATACCTATATTGAGTTTTTTTTTTTTTTGTCTATAGAATATGTTGAGTCTCGAGACATCTCGAATTGATACTCAAAGAGGTTGCTAATGACGAAGAAGCTTACACATTATACAATGACTATGCCTTTAAATGTGGATTTGGGATTCGTAAGGCCAAAGTTTGTTGGAGATATGATACAAAGACCATTAGACAACGATTTTTAGTTATGCATGCATGTTAGTGAAGCTAATGTACATTTAGTCATACACAAGTGAACATTAACGCAACCGTAATGTACACGTAACAAGGTCGACTCTATAAAAAAACTTGAACATCCAGTCATAACAACATTGTACATTCAGGCTTAGTAATTGAACAATCTTGCTAGAACATTTGTACATTTAGTCATATCCAGTGAACATTCAATTAAACAATAATGTATATATTTTGAGTTATAACCAGTGAACAATATCAGCTTCATAAAATACCTCGAACATTCAGTCATAACAACATTGTACATTCAAGCATAGAAATTGAACAATCTTGCTATAACATTGTACATTGAGTCATAACCAATGAATATTCAATAAAACAATATTGTACATTGAGTCATATCCAAGTGAACATATTGAATTTCATCACTTTGAATTGTGGCACCTGGAGCACTATGAGGTATGAGACTCGTAATTGTACATATTGAATTTCATCGGTGAACAAACATCAACACACCAAGGTGTACAAAGAACAAAGATTGCAAATTACTCACTTGACATCGCCTTCGGAATTGGGTTACTTTCAAATTGGGGGCAGTCATTGTACATTTTGATTTTGTTAATGAACAACCACGAAGCCAAGAATGTACAAAGAAACATAATAGAATAAAAGTATTAATTTGGCATCCTAGTTGCATGTAATGTTTCACTCTCACTTGTGGGACTGTCAGTGTCATTGTACATATATTGAATTTTAATGAACAACCATAGTCTATCATTTGTACCTTTTCCCCAGTAATGTACACTCAATTTCACTTAATGTACAACAATGTAAATAATAAGAAGTAACCACAGTTTGTTTGCATGTTCATAAAAATAACAACATAGTTCATATGTTCAATGGAAGTCCATTATTGTACAACAGAAAGATTAACAATGTAAGTCAATTGTTCAAATCAAATTCCATCATGCAGCCCCATAAAATCGCCAATAACACACAATGAACAATAACAGACATCCAAAGTACAATCCTTGTGATATAGTGAACAATGTGTAAAGACAGATCTTCAAAGTAGAGGTTCAGATATTTCTTCAGATTTTTCCCCTTTGCTCTCAAAAGGGTGGCCAATGGTATTTCTTCACTTTGTGTTCTTGCAACCCAAAAAAAAACGAAATTTAGTAACTAGAGGACGAAATTTAAAAAACGAAATCATTAAACATGGAAGGAGGAGAAAATTACTCAATTGTTGGGATATTGAACGAAATTTGGGGTATTGAATGAACTATTTGCAAAATTTATGACTAATTTTTGGGATGGTGGAAGATAATTATAGTGGATTGGAAATATGGAGGTTATGGAGTTTTTGATTTTTTTGGAGAGAGAAAATGTAGAGGGAAGTGAAATGATGGAGGTTGAGTGTAGGAAAGAGAGAAGTGGTGAACAGTATATCGGGGGAAATGATGGCGGTTGACATCAAATCAGTTATTAAATGGTGAACAAGTACTGTCAAATCAGTTACTTTTTGAATTTTCGACATGTACACTGGAAGTAAGGGAATGTACATTGGCTGTCAAATTAATTACTTTTTGCATGTTCATTGGTGCGTTTTATTCTTCTTGCCTTGCGTTTTGGAGCTGGTGTAGGAGGTTCATCCTACATCTCATACCAACATCTACTTATTGATATTTGATAGGGTGTCAGCGTCCTTACCAATAATTAATTAAATAATAAAAAAGCTTTTAAGTTATTTTAAAATAAAACAAAAATTTAATGAATCGACTAAAGAGAGAGGGGGACATACATGATATCATATGTGAACATGTGACGATGTAAGTGAGGAGGACATGATATCATATGTGAACAAGTGACTATGTAAGTGAGTAGGGGGTAATTTTGATTTAATATATATAAGAGGTGAAATGCTTATATAGTTATTCTAAATTATATATAGGATTTTTTCAAAAAATATTCATGCAGGGTACTGACTAAAAAAATCGAGATTTAATTTGTAATATCCCATATTTTTAAGTATTTATTCAAATAATCAAATATTCATTTTCTAAAATAAATATTTTAAGCAAAGGGTATTTTAATAATTTCACTCGTTTAAATTATTTTGGCGGAATTATGGCGCCAAACTTGGGTTTGTTAAACTTTTGATTTAAATCCTAGTCAAAATTTTATTAAATAAGTTTTCACAAAAAAATTATCTAGCCATGACGGCTAGCCACCTAGTAGTAAAAGGGTGGGCTTTGTTTTCCTAAAACTTTCAAATTTATGATGGAGGTTACAAATCTTGGTTTAATATCCTAATTTATGATGAAGGTTACAAATTATTTAATTTTGGGAATTAAGTACTACCCATTCTACTCCTATAAATACCCCATACCTTAAGCCATCTTTTCCACACAAAAACTTTGAAGAATTCATACTCTCTTACTTCAAGGTTCTTCCTTCTCTTCTTAATCTATTCTAGTTTTATATTTCTTATTCAAGTTCCAATTTCCTTTGGGTTAAGAAAAAGATTTTCATGTATCTTGCTCAAATATATTATGCTCATGATAGGTTATTCATGTTTAAATTCATGATTAAGTTCATGTGATAAGTTCCTTATTAGATTTTTATATTATTGGTTGGTTAGAAGATCGGTCAAGCATAAGACTAAGTGAAGATACTAGTATACTCTTTGTGCAAGATCAAGGTACGTTATGTAGCTAGATCTTTTGAAATGTGGTTTTATGTGTTAAAGTGGTTTATTGATTTAATGGTTGAATGGATTTAGAAATTTGGTTCAAAATGGTTACAACATTCTATTATTCACTCTTGGAAATGAAAAGAAGGAATGATTTCATCAATCATATTATATGGAAGTTTTGTTATCCTTTTTGGAAATTTAAAATTATTATTACAAGGAATGGTGTGATTGGTTTTTATGAACTTTGAATGTTCAAAAAGTGTTTATGAGAAAATGAGATTTATTCATGACTTACAAGTCATATTATTATTATTTATCGCTTGATTAATTTCAAGAAGGGTTCATGCTTCTAAGTCTACTTGTTGGCAATTATTGTTGCCCCTTGATATAGATCCGTGATGGGATGACTAGCTTGGGGGTGTGGACACATAGGAAAAAGGAAGGGGAGATAAGAAGAGGAATTGTTTTCAAGATTATTTTAATCGAAGTTATTTGGAAAGAGTTTGTTCTTAAAGGTTACTCTTGAATTATTAGTTAAAGTGTTTGGAAAGATGTATTATTAAAAAGTTATTCTTGAATTATTAAATGATGGAGTTTTCGAAATGTAAATTATTACGAACTAGCAAATGTGTTACTTATCTAGTACATTTCGTACTCGGTTTTATACTGACACTTATTTCCTTTTTCCTATTTGGCTTTGCCCTATTTACCTATTTGGTAAGCAGTTTTGTAGGTGAATTTTGGATGTGCATGGGAGCATTCTAGGAAGGGGATCTTCACCGAGATTAGGGTGTTTTATTTGTTTTCAGTTTGAGACAATATTTACTTTTAATAATAAAGAGTTGTTATTATTTCTGGTTAAAGTCTTTCGCTGCAAGTTTTTGGTCAGTGACTAGTTGTTTGCCGAAAGCGTGTTAGTCACGTGGCGGTAATACTCCTAAAGTGAGTAATTGGGGTGTTACATAATTTGTCATAATGATAATACCACACTCATATTCGTAGTATAATTCATATTTCTATTAATATTATAATACTATTGTTGTTAAAATTCATGTTAATTGTTATATGAGTCATACACGTCAACAATTATGAATAAATAATACATTATTATTCATCTAAAAGCTTAATAGGCTATATACCTATATTACAAATGGATCTTATTCCGAACATATTTCTCGCACTCTCTAATGGTATAAAAATAACATGTTGGCTTATGTTGCCAATGTTATACTTAAGCGATATAATTTGATATTCTTAAGTTGTTTATTCAAATTCAAAAAGTATAATAGGTGTATTTTTATATTTACAGAACAACAATTTGTTTAAATGATTGATCTAAAATTATAACATGACGTCATAAATGGTGGAACAAATGGCATCAAATAAGAATGTCAAACGTCACGACCTCATGCACTGACTGTTGGATTCTTCTTTATATGTTAATAATATGATGTAATAATTAGATTGATTGATCATAAAGGTTTTGACTAGGGACAACTCATCACCCTCTTAAAGTCTTAGTGTTTGTTGAATTAGCATAAATATTTCTAGAAATTAGAATAGTGTTGAGTTGTTTGGTTGACAAAAATACAAGAAGTTGCATTTTCTAATAAAAAATTTCTACATCTCACAAAGTGGATGAAGTTAATTACTAACCTAGGGGACTCTAGGTAAGTAATCCTCTCATGATCAACCAAACAACTTTTGACACAGAAAAATGCTACTACATGATTAAATTTAAAATCCTAAAAAATAATACTTCTTATATTCAGCCAAACCACAAATTAAATTTTTTTTAAGGGTCTCGAGTCTCCTCTTTGTCTATCTTTAATCTTGTTTTTTTTGGACTAATAAAGGAATTAGCTCTACCAGAATTTCAAGTACTTCCTCCGTAACATAATAAATGCAACAAAAGGATATTATTTGTGAGGTATAAATATTCATTTGTAATGTTATTTTGTTGAGGAGGAATTATAATTGATAAAGCTTTCATCAATGATTTAATGATTAACTTATATCATGATATAATGGTAAGATACCTGCCTTGTGGGATTTCTAATCACACTCCTTTAGTGGTCACAGTTGTTTCAGGGCAACAGGAGGGTGGGAGGCCTTTCAAATTCAATAATATACTTGCTGATCATGAGAACTTTCTTGATATTGTGAATGAAGCTTGGACTTGAACTGGTGCTCAATATAAAACGAATAATGTGTGGATCAAGCTCATGGCTGTTAAAGGAGCTCTTAAAGAACTTCATGCAACTCAATATTCTCAAGCTCATGTTAAAATGGAGGAATTCAGGAATAAGCTTGCAACTATCCAAGCTCTACCTGAAATGACTTATGATGATGTGATGTAGAAGGTCGAAAAGGATTATACTGAGAGCTGAAGATACTGGTCTTAACTGGTGATTCTAATTCAAGATTTTTTTTCACAGCAATCAAAGTGAGGAAGGCCAAAAATAAAATTGTTGTAACTCAAAATGCTCATAGTGAGCTTTTGACTGCTAGTGAAGATATCCATAATAAAATTGTGGGATTTTACCAAAGGTTATTGGGAACTTGTCCTACTGCTCATTCTGCAATTGATCTGAACACTGTAATAAAGTCGGGTAATAGATTAAGCTTAGAGGCATGTGCCTCATAGCTAAACGCCTAAACCTATAACTCATTCTGAGATTGACAAAGCATTGTTTGTCGTTGATGACACTAAAGCCACTGGGTTTGATGGCTTTAATGCAGTTATCTTTAAGAGGAGTTGGGAGATCATTAAATATGATGAGTATGATGGTCTAATGGAGTTTTTCCAAAATTCTTTTATTCACCAACCTTTAAACACAATAGCCATAACTTTAGTGCCAAAAATCTCAATTGATATTTGTGCAAATAAAAGACTTCAGGTCTATTGCTTACTATTCAATTCTATACAAAATTATTTCAAAGATCATCCGCAAAGGCTACACATACACTGGGTGTATGTGGGCCACACATACACTAGGTGTATGTGTTACTAGTAAAATTTATACCTTGTGTATGTGTTACTATTAAAATGTATATTATTACTAAAAATATTACTACCTCCGTTCCGAATTAAACGCAACAATTTAGAGGGGCGGATTCTAGATTGAAATTTCTTAGGGGGTGATTAAAAAAAGGGAGGGGCATGTGATTAAGTTTAAGTGGAGAGATAAAGTGGGTCCAAAAAGAAAAAACCCGTCAGCAACCATCACCAACAGTCAGCAACCACCGCTAACACCGCCACTGTCCCACCACCGTCAACCACCAACCTTACATCCACCCACAAAAAAACCACCACCACCGCCACTGCCAGTACCCACACACCGCCACTGCCACTGCCAGCAACCACACTAAAAACAACAAGTACAAACCACCGCCACCACCACCACCCTTACATCCACCCACAAAAAAAAAGATCAACCACCACCACAACAAAACCCCAACCGAAAAACCACCACTCCTACCACCGTCAACTGCATATCGAAGTCCCAAAAACCCCCATCACCGTCAACCCCACAACCCCCAACCAACACCACCGAAATCCACCACCAACACCACCTAAATCCAACCAAATCCCGAATCGACCACGCCATCAAAACCCACTCCACCTCCACAACAACTTGAAGACCAGAGAAAGGGATCGGATAGAGAGAGATGCAGATCGAGAAGAGAGAGAAATCGAGGAGAAAGAACGAAGGAAGATGGAGCGCCGACGGTTTTCGGTTGGAACGAAGGACAGAGGACGGACGCCGGCGATGGGGCGTGATGGCAATGGTGTACGAATTCCGGCGGGGGGCGTGAAGAGAGAGAAAGTCGTGGTGGGTGGGAGTGAGGAGAGAGAAAGTGGTGGTGGGTGGGAGTGAGGAGAGAGAAACCTAAGGTGGTGGAAGTGAGGAGAGAGAAACTTAAGGGGGATGATGATGGAGGTTTAGATGATCATTAGGTATAATTAAGTATGGTTAAATTTTTTAGTAAGGGTATTTTCGTAAATTCACACCTAAAAAACTGACCAAAAGTAAAAAAAATTGGAATTGTTGCATTTAATTTGAAACTTCCCAAAATGAAAACTGCTGCGTTTAATTCGGAACGGAGGTAGTACAAATTTACAATGTTTCGACAGATAATTTTGTTTTTAATGATTTATTCTTTATCTTTGTTTAAAAAATCTGTTTTATGAAATTTTCTTTGTTTAGATTTGTATGAATCCTTTGTTTAAAACTAAAGAAAAGAATTGTAATTTTTTTCTTCAGATTATTAATATATTAGCTTATCTTATTCATCTTCACCATCTTTCTACTATTGATTTCTACTAAATTTTCCTGTCGTTTTCAATTATTTAATTTGTTTGTAGAAAATAATGTTATATTTTCATCCCTACCATGTAATAAAATTCAATTCGAAATATAGTATTCCAATTGTCTATGTATTATGTAAATTCAAATATCGTTGAATAACAAAACAAGTTCAAATGATTGTAAGTTTGTAACTTTTGTAGTAACAATATACATTTTAGTAGTAGCACATACAAAAGGTATACATTTTAATAGTAACATATACATCCAGTGTATGTGTGGCCCACATACACCGAGTGTATGTGTATCATCTCTCAAGATCATCACTCATAGGATGCATCTTGTAATAAGTGAAGTGGTGAATTCTGCATAGGCTAGCTTTATTCCTTACAGGTACATAGCTAATAATATCCTGCTTGCTACCGAGCTTATCAGAGGGTATTCAAGAGCACATGTGTCTCCAAGACGTGTTATTAAAGTTGATATTAAAAAAGCTTTTGACTCAGTAGAGTGGACTTTCTTGGAAAATGTCTTGATTGAGCTTGGGTTCCTACTCTTCGTGTTTCATGGATTGTGGCTTGTGTGAGAAGTGTATCTTATTCCATATTGCTAAATGAAATTCATTCCCTTCCTTTTAGAGCAAAGAAAGGCCTTAGACAGAAGGACCCCCTCTCTCCTTTTTCCTTTTGCTCTTAGTGTGTAGTATCTCAGCAGATGCCTTGGTAAGCTAAAGCAAAATCCGGATATTAATTTTCATCCTAAGTGTGAAAGAATCAATTTAACTCATCTTATGTTTGTTGATGATCTGCTCTTATTTTGGAGAGCAGATCATAGCGTTGTTACAAATATTATGGCTGCATTCCAAAAATATTCTTCTGGCGGCTTGAAGCAAGTGTTGAGAAAAGTTGTATCTATTTTTTTCTGGAATTAGGGAAAGGTAAGCTTTGAGACTTGCAGACGTTGTTCACGTGCCTATTGGAGAGCTTGGATTTAGGTACTTAAGAGTATCTTTATCTTTAAAAATCTTAAAGACACTCATTGATAAGATTACTGAGAGAGCTCAAGGTTGGATGACTAAATATCTTACTTATGCTAAATGATTATAATTAATATAAGAAGCATTCTAAGTAGTATGCAAATCTACTATGCTCATATCTTCCCTTTGTCTAAAAAAAGGTGATTAGAGTTGTGGAGACGATCAGCAGGAAATTCTTATGGACTGGCAAGACTATTGATTCCAATAAAGCTCCGATCTCTTGGAATTCTTATTATAACCCAAGGGTTGATGGTGGCTGAAGCTTAATTAATATGGAAATTTGGAACAAGGCAGCTATTTTGAAGTTGCTCTAGGCCCTTGCTTTCAAGACTGATAAGCTTTGGTTGAATTGGGTTAATTCTTATTATTTGAAAAAGCAAGATATATATTGTTGCTATTGGTAGCAACACCTCATGGCAGCACAGAAAAATTCTAGATACTAAAGAGTTGCTTACAGTAATTGGAGGGTGGGAGGCTGTTGTTATTAGTGACAAATTCAGTTTTAAGAACGCTTATTTTATCCTTCAAGGAGGTTTATAGAAGGTGGATAGGAGGAGGCTTATTTGCAACAACAAAGAAAGTCCAAAGAGTAAGTTTATCCTTTGGATGGCACTTCAGAACAGATTAGCCACTGCTGACTAGAGATGGCCACTGGTGCGGGCTGGGTGGGCTGGTCCACGGGCCCTAGTGGGCCGGGCTGAGATTTCATGGCCCAGGACCGGATCGTGAAATTCACGGTTTGGGCGGGCTGGTCCACGGGCTGAAAAATCTTGGCCCACACCGGTCTGTTACCGGTTTTCACGGTTCGAAAAAGCGGTTCTGGCGGTTCGTGGGCCTACTGGGCTGGCGGGCCGGCATGAGAATTTTTTTTTCAAAATTATTTAATCATTGGAATCATTTATTATTGTTACAGAAAACCATTAAAATTAATTAAAATATATACAATTATTAATATTAATGAATAATTTTATTATTTTTGAATTTGATTGAATTATAATATATGAAATTTGATTAAAATATATACAATTTGATTAAAATATACACAATTTGGTTGAATAATTACTTGGGTTGGGCTGGTCCGGTTCATGGGTCGGGCTGGACCGATTTCGTAGACCGGGTTGGGCGGTTTTAGTAGCGGGCTTTCGTGGGTTGGGCTCAAAAAATCTGGCCCACGGCCCACCCACCAATTTCACGGTTCGAGTTGGGCAGGACCGGGCTTTTTGTGGGCTCAGCCCACACGGCCCAAGAGGCGAGCTGGGCTGGATGGGATGGATTGGCCCGCACTGTTGGCCATCTCTACTGCTGACAAACTTAGTAAAATGGAATGTTGCTTGTAGCTTAATGTGTTGTTTATGTGGGGAAGAACATGAATCAATTCATCATCTTTTTTCAGTTGTCATTATGCTACATAAGTGTGGAGTTGTATCTTACAAAGATTGCACATGATTTATGGTTTTGCAGAAGAGCTAAAATTATAGCTCATAGTAAAAGAGGGGTTGCTAAAGTATATGTAATGTTGTTTATATGTATGCAGTATGGTTGCAGAGAAATGACAAGGTGTTTACTGCTACTTGTGTCCCTCCTGATCTTCTTGTAAAAGATATTATCTTTAGAGTAGCTTGTAAGGATAAATGCGTAGTCCTCCTTCAGTGAGTGTGCTTTGTTGCTTTGGTTTGGTGGCTTGTTTTTGTTTTTCTTGTGTGTGTGCAGTTTATTGCTAGTAGTTGTTTGCCTCTACATAGGCTTTAGTGTCTTTAGATTTTGGTTGTAATTTTGGTGTTTGTACATTCCTTTTTTTGGTAGACAGTAAATATTTTGAATTGCCAAAAAAATTATATATAGGATTTTTTAAAAATATTCACGCAAGGTACTGGCTAAAAAATCCAGATTTAATCTGTCATAATGATAATACCACACCTTCTATTAACATTATAATACTATTCTTGCTAAAATTGTTAATTGTTAGATGATTCATACACATGTCAACAATTAAGAATAAGGGCATGTTCTCCCCAGCTTATTTTCAGTTCAGTTCAGTTCAATTCAGTTCAGTTCAGTTCCGTTTTGTTCACTTCAGTTCAGTTCCTAGATGATGATCATTACTATTAATTAGTTATAATTTAATTCAGTTTAGTTCAGTTCAGTTGTTTTATGCCGAAGAGAACAGGCCCTAAATAATACATTATTATTCATCTAAAAGCTTAATAGGCTATATACCTATATTACAAATGGATCTTATTCCGGAACATATTTCTTGCACTCTCTAATGGTATAAAAATAATATGTTGACTTATGTAACTAATGTTATACTTAAGCTACATAATATGATATTCTTAAGTTGTTTTATTCAAATTCAAAAAATCTAATAGTGTATTTTTATATTTATAGAACAACAATTTGTTTAACTAATTGATCTAAAATTATGACATATCATAAATGGTGGAACAAATGGCATCAAATAAGAATGTTAAAAGTCACAACCTCATGCACTAACGGTTGGATTCTTCTTCATATATTAATAATATGATGTAATAATTAGATTGATTGATCATAAAGGTTTTGACTAGGGACAACTCACTCTCTTAAAGTCTTGGTGTTTGTTTGATTAGCATAAAAAAATTTCTAGGAATTAGAATATTGTACAGTTGTTTGGTTGACAAAAATACAGAAATTTGCACTTCCTAATAAAAAAATTCTACATCTCACAAAATGGAACAAGTTACTTACCTAGGGGGGGCTCTAGATAAGTAATCATCTCATGATCAACCAAACAACTTTTGACACCTCCTAGAAAATGCTACTACATGATTAAATTTAAAATCCTAAAAAGTATGACTTCTCATATTCAACTAAACACCCAATTAAGTTGGGGGTTAAATAGGATTAGGGTTTTGTCTCGTTTGCATGTAGGTTTGCATGTTTTAGTTTCGGTGCCGGGAAAAAAAACTCGGTTCAGGTTTTGGGTTCATTTTAACTCATAAGGGTCAAATTTGAAGTCGAAATTGACCAAAAAAAACAAAAGTTCCTCGTTTTACGTGTGAGGAAAGAATATTTTTTTTATTGCGCAAACCGAGGCATTTTTGGTTTTCTTCCAATTTCGGCCTCAAAATTAACCCTTGAGAGCAAAAGTGCACCCTAAAACATTAACAGACCAATTTTTCTGGTGTGCGTACCGAAGCACGCAAAACGAGGCAAACTCCTAACCTTAATTGACCCCCAACTAACTTTTTATTTAACGGAATGTTACGATAGAGAATTAATCCAAACAACAGTGGTACCGTGTAGAATCCAAATTAATTTTGGGTACCAAATGGAAAAATCAAAAGTACAATAATACCATGTAGAATTTCCAAAAAAAAATTCTAGGTCTTAGTCTCCTCTTTATCTTTCTTTAACTTTTTCTTTATTCACTACTTACTGACAAAAAAAATATATACCAGCTCAACTAACATATCCTCCGGCCTGGATGGTCTGCCATATGTTAGACAAATATAGCATCTAAGTGCATGACAAAGCTTTAAAAAAAAGCATCCACAACTGAAAACACAAATAAATATTAAAAAAAATGTACTAGGGAAACCAAAGTTACGATTTCCACTTGGGAATTTGCGTAGTTCACACTAGGGGTGTTCATGGGTGGTTAACTTCAATAATCGAAAGTTCCGGTTCACTCTTTTTGCGAACCGTAACCGTAACAGTTTAGACCGATTACCACCTAGCGGTTAACCGTTTTTTCGGTACGGTTTTTCGGTTAACCATTAACCGTTATTCAAGTTATACTATTATATTTTACTTAATGTAAATATATATTTTCTATTTTTTTGTGCATATACTTTAATATTATATATATACTCTAATATAAAATGTATTATAAAGTGGATAATAAATCCATTAGAAGACAAAATAACACTAAGAATTTACTCCATTTCCTAATTATGATTTTTATATTAGTACTAAAGTTTCCAAATAATCACATACTTCCTCTAATTGTTGTTATTTAGTAATAAATATTAGAATTAATGTAATTGTTGGAAAAAGTTTCAAAATAATTAAATAGAGGGAAATGATATTTCGGTTTTTCAGTTAATCGTTTACTCAAAAATCATAAACATAATGTTTAACCGTTAATTTTACCGGTTCGGTGACCATATCGTTAAAACTTTTTTTTACCGGTACGGTTACCACCCATTTAGACCGGTTTTTCGGTTTTTCAGTACGGTTTTTCGGTTTTTTATGAACACCCCTAGTTCACACGAACATATAGGCCCTGTTTAGCACTAGCGTTTGAGATAGCGGTTAGCGGTTGGACAAGATTAAAACGCTACTTAAGAAAATTATGAGTGTTTGGTAAGGTAGTGGCTGAAGTAGCGGGTAACAGTTGAAGTAGATTATGAGTAGCGGTTGTGGAACGTTACTACAAGTAACGTTTGAGATCTAGAGGTAGCGGTCTAACAAATAAACACTATATAATAGCATAAGGTAGAATTATTTACCAATGTTTTTTTATTTCTTTTTCCTTATACTGTTTATTTATTGTTTTATTTTATGGCAATTCAATGTTTATTTTATAATAGTAGAGATGTAATTTAAATATTTATTTTAAAGATAAGATATTTTACAAGTATTTTAGTTAAAATTGGTAATATAAATTTTTCGAGGGTTAAATATTTTCTTAGATTTATACATTTCTTTGAGCACCTAAAAAGTCATATACTCCTTTTTGTGTAACTTCTTTGAAAAAATAAATCTTGAATTTAACTATTGAAAGAACATATGAAATTATTGTAGTTCATTTCATATTAGAATAAATGTCATTTATTGTCTTTTATAATTTCAACAGCTACATTTGCCAAACACTTCTAATTAAACAATTAATTTAATCGCTGATCGCCGACAGCTACTAGGTGAGCCATACCCGCTTACCTCAAACTTCTGACCATTACTACAACCGCTAACCGCTACTAGTTTTCGCTGGCACAAACACGCCCATAATATTCTCCATTTCTTTCTTCATCCAAAGCTCAACTCTCACAACTCCAATAACTGGAAAAAAAAAACTTTATTTTTACTTAGCGAAATCAAAGTAGATCATGGCGACACAAACACACGTGTATTCAGTGTGGGGACTTCCACCGGACGATGTGAAGCAGCGTGTGAAGAACGTGATGAACACTCTCCGATTAGAATTCAACGGTCCCGAGTTCGATCCCCATGTCACTGTTGTTGGAGCCATTGAATTGACACCAGAAGATGCCGTTGACAAATTCAAATCAGCGTGCCATGGTTTAAAGGCCTACACTGCTCAAGGTAGGGGCGTCTCCTCTGGAACTTTCTTCTACCAGTGTGTCTTCCTCCTCCTTGACGCCACCCCTGAGGTACTTTTATTAACTACTACTTCCTCAGTTGTATATTAATTTTGGCGTTTCATGTTAATTGCAACGTTTCTATATGTGACTAGGGAAACGAAAGATGTAGCTAATTCCTCCTTTTAAATTAAACTAGTTTTCAGCCTCGAGTTATTGTTTGTAAAGGGAGGGACACGCATTATTGACTATTGAGGGGTATCCAATTTGTCTCCGTGATGAATGTTTTATGTTTAACAAGTTGTATTTAACATTTTTGTAATTAAGATGCGACTTATATATAGTCATAGAAGCTAAATATACAATCATGATTTACTCTTTTGATTTTTTTTTTAAATAGGATAATCACGGACGTACATTTGATTACAAAAATGTCACTTGATATACATATGTTATTCATATTGGAGATGAACTGAGAAATTCCCTACATTAGTAGTTACGAAGAGGGGTTTTGGCTGTATATGATTGACATTCTACTTATTTTCTTGCATGAGTACAAGGTTATTTAATAGGGTTAGTAATACGGATTTCCAATGCAACCATTTGCTTCTACTAAGTTTTAATATGTTTATGAGGGAAAAATTAAGAGTGAAAATGTATATTAGTGGCATCTACTTCAGTATGTAGCACAGATTTCCTCATTTGAATGGCTTTCTTTTTTAGGATGACTTTTTTCAGGATATAAAATCTGATAAAGGGAATAGATTAGATCTTGTTTACGGTGAAATTTGTGACTCTATCTCTATAGTATTATTTTACAGCTACTGGATTGAGAGGCTCTGCATTATTTTACAGGTAGTCAAAACTAGTGACCACTGCTCTGCTCATTTTGGTTACAATCGCTCGACACGTAAGTTGAATTTGCTACTGCTACTGTTCATTCAAATTTTTCTTATAGACATGTTTTTTAGATCTAAAAAATTTGAATCTTATTGTAATTTTGTACATCATTGCAACCTAATTCGAGTAAATTATGTGAATGAAAATTAGCCTAGTCGGTAAAGTCATATGAAGGAAGTAGCTATGTCTTTGGATCGAATTCCGCTTTCCATATGGCCCTTGTGGCTTCAGGTGGTTTTCTATACACCAAAGAGGGAAAAAAACCATTAAAATTATATCTTCCATACAGTCACATATGTTATTTGAGGATGTCGAAAGAAGTTGTGATCTTTCCTGAAATAGTTACAATTGGTGCTACAAAACTATCCTTTATGATTAAATGATTGAGAGGGTATGAGATTTAATAAATAATTCCAACTGTTATAAAGGGATCCTTCTTTTATGACTTGTAAACTACTGAAAAAAGTGGCCTATTTGTGTAAGAATGCACCTGAACTATCTGGTTGTTTGATTGATAACGCCGTATGCTTCATGAATCTGAGTTCTAGGTAAACATGAGTACAATGAACGTCTTGTGTATACCTGTTATCTTATGATCATTCCTGTTCTTAGTTAGATTCGGAAGCTAGCTCAGGACATTGTTGCACTTTTCTTTTTGTTCTGCTGACTGTAAATTGATCCTTTTGGTATCGGGAGTTTTGCAAAATGCAAACATAAAACGTCATTCCCTAAAATATAAGTAGCTGTGGAATTGTTGGGAAATGATCACTCTTCTGATGCAGAGAAAGTTGGAATTTTTTTCTAGCTTTACTAAGTGACTTCCCTGATTATCACCATATAAAATTGCAGCCTACATGCCACATATGAGCCTTCTTTATGCGGACCTAACTGATGAAGAGAAAAAGAAAGCTCAGGAGAGAGCAAATGCCTTGGACGACAGCCTTGGCAACATGTGCTTCACAATAAATCGCCTAGCGCTGTGCAAAACTGATACCGAAGATAAGACACTTAAATCTTGGGAAAAGGTGTTGGAATTTGATCTCGAAGCAGTTTAGTTTTCGGGTACATTGTTGAACAATAGCTTTCCGGATTGCTACCTGATTGTGCTGATGGAAGTACTATTGGCAGTTTCATCAGATGGAAATCCAGTGAGTTTCCAAGGTTTATTTTAATAAGTTTTCAGATGTCAGATATATGCATAACTGCAGTTGTAATGGCATGCTATCTTCGGTTTTAGATTCAGTAGGACACTGACTCGTTTGTAGCAATAAGTTCGTAATCAACACCAGAATCCTGATATTCTGCAGCAGCAGTATATTGAAATAATATATTATCCTATGATCTGTGTTACTGTGTTACTGTGCAGATAGTATAAGTTGAGCCTTCATGTCAAGTTAGATAAGCCTCATGCACCTGGTCAATTATTCTTAATCTGGTTTTACATTGTTATCTTTTTATGTTTGTTTCTGCTTAAAATTGGCACCCAAATAATCGATGATTACAGCTTTCAGTCCCCAAGCCTCTTGATTAAGGAGGGCAATGGATCCTAGAGCTGATGCAAATTTTGGACATGATTGCTTTAATGACTTGCATTGATTTTTCAAATTCAATGGAGTGGTCAGCCTTTTTTCACATCCTGTTCTTAATAATTGCAACATAGGGGTTGACACATGAACCAATAAGAAGGAGAGAGAGATAGACACATGACCTATGTGATAATAATAGAATACAGCTTTCTTTTTATACATAGTTACCCACATAGAAATGTCGTAAGTATTTTGTGACTAAACGGAGGGTGAGATTCATCTATGATAATTGATAGTCATCTACATATATCATTTCATAAAAAATGAAGAATTTTTATTAAAAAGTACCTTATATTATATACTTCGTGAGATAAGATCTTTTTGTGAAAAAGTAATTTGTAAAACCTTTTGTATTAAAATTGACATCTTATTATAGGAATTAGGGGTGTTCATGGGTTGTTAACCGTCCCGAAACGGCATTTCGATTCGGTAACCGAAAATTTCGATTCGCCATTTTTGTGAACCGTAACCGTTCAAACCGGTAACCGCCTAAGCGGTTAACCAATTTTTCGGTACGGTTAACCATTAACCGTCACTCAAGTACTAACAATTTATTTTACTTAATTTATATATATAATTTTCACTTTTTCTCTACATAAAAAATAATATTAATACAAAATGATAAAATCATTTGTTACAAGAGGCAGAGAGTTATTATAAGTTTACAACGTTATTACAAAATCCTAATAGATTACTTTCCGTTCTAGTTTCTACTTTAGACTATTGATTTAGTGACTTACTGACTTAGTACTTTAGCTTGACTTACTACATACTTACTTTAGACTATTAGTTACCATATACTAACTATTAACTATATATAGAATCACTAACTACTGTCTAACTATCCTACATACTGACTTAGGAGATTCTATTATGTAGTAAGTGTCTTGTAGTCACCTTGTTAAGTCATTAAGCTAAGTTTACTGTCTTGATAGCTGATATCAACCTTTCTTATAGTTAATTACTAGAATTTAGACAGTAGTTAATTTGTTAGTTTACTTCAAGTCAATATCTAGCAAGACAGTAAGAAGGCTAACAAAGCATAACAACTGTTTTGTAGTAAGATAGTAACAAGACTAAAAATTGAAAGTCAAAATACATTTCGTAATAAATAGTAACAGATTAATTAGATTATTATAAAAATTGAAGAGTAATAAAATAAAACAAATATATTCGGTTTTTCGGTTAACCCTTTTATAAAAAATCATAACCGTAACCGTACCGATTAACCGTTATTTTTACCTGTTCGGTAACCGTACCGTTTAACCCCTATTTTTTCGACACGGTAACCGCCCATTTCGACCGGTTTTTCAGTACAGTTTTTCGGTTTCAGTTTCGGTACATAGGCGTTGACACATGAACCAATAAGAAGGAGAGAGAGATAGACATATGACCTATGTGATAAATAATAGAATAAAGCTTTCTTTTTATACATAGTTACCCACATAGAAATGTCGTAAGTATTTTGTGACTAAACGGAGGGTGAGATTTATCTATGATAATTGATAGTCATCTTCATATATCATTTGATAAAAAATGAAGAATTTTTATTAAAACGTACCTTATATTATATACTTCGTGAGATAAGATCTTTTTGTGAAAAAGTAATTTGTAAAACCTTTTGTATTAAAATTGACATCTTATTATAGGAATCCGACCAAAAACTCAACTTTTTGGGGCTCTAATCTCAAATTCACACTTTTAACTAATTCTTGAATGAGACCGGTGTACAATAAATTATTATGACACACTGGTAACTTTTTGGCCTAAATGGGTTATATAGAACTTATCTCTTTAAAGTAAAAAGTTATTCATGATATGTGGGTAACTTTTTCCCATTTCATTGTCCAAAGTCTAGAAAATGTCATTGATATCCTTCTTTAGTCCTTCTTCACCTCAACTTATTATAAAAATAACTAGATTTAGGCCCAGGCTATGCCCCGAGTAATTATAATTTTCATTTATTAATATTTCACTTTAAAATTTGGCATCAAGCATTGCTTGATTTAGTGGTTAGGACTTTGGTATATAAGCTTGAAGTCATGGGAACAAATCTTATACCATGCATTTTCTAATTTTTTTATAGTTCATGACTACATATCGTACATGAAGTAAACACTCTAAGGCATAGCGCCACATGGTGCATTTCTTTGTTTAGGAACGGCTTTTAATATACTACCTTTGTTTCACAATATATGCACCATTTACTTTTTCACGTATTCCAACACACTTCTTTGGACATTAATATCTCTAATTGCGTATAAGTAAAAATTATAAAAAGTTGATATTTAGAATCCTCTCACTAGACGAATTTAACAAGATCTCACTTGACTATGTTTTTTCTTACATATTGGTGAGAGATATATTGTCAAAGTTGGTAGATGAATAGTGCCCAAATGAGAAATGGTGCATGCATGTAAAACGGAGGTAGTATTTGTAAATATAAATTCAATTCAATAATAATAAGTTCAGTTTAATAGAAAAAAGTTCATATCAGTAAAAATAAGTTTTATAAGAATCAATTTAGTAAAAAAAAAATATAATTCTAAAAATAAGTTTTCACCATATAAGTTCAATCTACTAATATTAAGTTCAGTAAAAATTATGGTATGCTTGAGTCTTGCAGTGAATTTCCTAATTCAATCACATTACAGTTTTGAACGCTTGTTATATGGCTAATCTTCAATTCGGAAAACGAGTTAATTTGGTTGCTATTAAAGTTGACTAGAATTTGACATTAAGATGGGAACTGCACTTGTAGATATTGTATTGTAATTTGTAAATGTGGCTCTTTTTCAGGTTATCATGCATTCAGAGAAATGAAGGATTTCAGGAATCTGATTACATGGAATTCAATCGCTGGAATATTCTCACCTGGTGATTGTAATTTGTAATACTGCCCTAGAACTCTTCTCTGAACTGGAATCTGAAGGATTGATACCATATTCTGGATGCATGTTCCGTGATCTAATCTTGTAAAAGTCTTATATGGACCTAGTCCACACTAAATTTGAGTGGATCTAATGCTAATTCATGTGATTTAAGGAAAAAAAAAGGGTCATTATATAAAAAAGTAAATATAAAAAATGAGTAGATATAGATTCTAAAGTTTGACTATGTAAAAAAAAAAGTTACTATGTCACAAACTGAAAATTTCATCATGATAAACTAATGTAAGAAAGAGTGACTATATTAAAAAAAAGTATTACTATGATAGAAAGTAATCGTATAATGTAACTTAAGATTTTTAAAAAGGTTACTATATGAAAAAAAAGGTCACTATATGTTAAATAAGTGGCACATAATATTAATGTGATTAATGGCCCACGCAAAAGCTCGAACGGGTAAATCGGTAAATGATAGTACATAAAATACCTTCGTTGTAAACTTGTAATAGCTTCAATTAAGACACGCTAGTGCCAAGTCCCCAAAGCTGAGATAAACCCCTGCCACTACTTCGCCTACACCACTTGAATCCCAAATAAGCCTTGCAATAACACAATCCCGCAAGCAATACAGCTTTGTTTCATCCTCCACCGCACAAAGGTTACACAATGGTTCCATACTTGCCATACGCTTACAAGTTCATGCTAGTAGAAGGTTAGGTATTGCGTCTTAGAGTTTTGTAAGTAGGAATGACAATAGGGTTGCTCATGAGCTAGCTCATTGTTTGCCTTGGGTCTTAAACTCTTAGGTAGAAAAGTTTGGTTGGTTGATTTTCCTTCTTGTATTGACTCTTTGTTGGCTTCGGATAGTTCTTTAAATGATATTTAGTTGCCCTTGTGGGCTTTCGTTTAAAAAAAAAAAAAAACAAGACTGAGGCTACATTCAACATGAAAACTGCAACCTGAACTCCCATTCACAACGGGCAATGCTAAAATTGTCCAAGAGATTATGCAGTTTTCGTGGCATATATGAAGATGGGGAAATTGTTCAAAACATAATGCAGTTTTCGTGGTATATATGGCTGGCAAGAATTGAAGTAATTCTTCAGAATGAGATTATCATAGGTGAAAGAAGTTGCATAACGGTAAGCTCACAAGACTAAACGAAGGAATCATTTGATCAAAATGAGTGACACAATGAAACTAAACTCACATACTCGACCACTAGGAAGAGAGACAGAAGAAGACTGAATGGATTTTCAGACAATTACAGTACTAATGACTATAGAGTACTACACTTTTTACGAGTACAAAATTGGATCACAGACAATGATATTCCATTTTCAAGCCAAGGCAATGCATTTATAGTACCACAAAATTTCTCTTATTTCACATCTAGTCATTGCTTAATCAGAGAAGGTAAGATTGCCGTAGCTTCACCATCAAGAACAAGGAAATTGTCTTTCTTCAAGCACCTAGTGGCAAACTTCACGCTGGCCAACCAAAACCAAATAACCAAAGAGTTACAATAAAGATAAATATCTCATAATATGATTGGAAGTTTATTCAAATAGTTTTGGTAAAGTTCCCTACAGGTGGTACTTCCTGAAAGCCCTTATGTTCATTGCCTGTACCTCAGCAACAATTTCATCTCCAACGTAGACAGGTTGTTTGAATTGCAAGTTCTGTGAACCATAAACCGCACCAGGCTACAGGCACAAAATATAAAGTCAGGAACCTTAACTATCCAGACACATGCACAGTGATACTGCAAAAAAAGTTCCAGATGTTAACATCATGCAAGATGTGCAAAGTGTGGTAGGACTCATGTGATCTGCAAACAATTTTGTGCTCTTGGGGCTGATTTTCTCTCAGTCCATCCAATAAATGTACTCCTACTGTGATTAACCTGCTTCTTTGGGTTTGCAAGGTTATCTGGTGAAAATGAGGCACTGAACAGATATATGAGTCCCTTTCAAATATCTTGGAGTTATCTATTACTTGAGAGCCTTGCTACGGTTAAATATCAACCTCCAGTTGGAAGAAATAATGTCTGGTTTAATTGGGACTTCTAACTCGCCCTCATAGGACGACGAGTTGTAGATTGTAGTTGCAATTTGCAAACATATCAAGCTGGAATCTTTTTCTCACCCAAGAAGGTGCTCCAAACAAATGGAGGTTGCCAACAAAACACGACTTAAGGACAGCAGAATGTGAAATATCAGATAAAAGATCAAATAGAACTTTTGTGCCAGGACAATATGCTGCTGATGGAGCTTCCTTGACTAAAGCAATTGGGTTGGGTTGTTATTTAGGTCTTCGATCGTCGAGGGCTTCAGGGTGCTTAAATTGATCATATTGCTTCACTGCAACACACAAGGAGCCAGTTGCCCTATAAAATGAAACACTATAAACTCCCAGTCTCCTAAGTAAAACGTGCCCTCACCAAAATTGGCCTTTGCAGAACATTTGACGCCCACAATAGCTTCATTCTGCAGTGGTCCCATTAGCAGACTACAGACTAGCAAAGTAGAGGATTCAAACGGGTCACCGATGTGTTCTGAGCAACACTTGGAAAGTACAGCACATCTATTTGTTGAACATGTGTGTTTTGCTGTTGAGCAGAGCTAGTTTGGTTGGGGTTTAACAGCAACTCTGGAAAATATTTGAGGCACTACTATTAAAAATTTCGCATACTTCATAAAATAAGCACAAGGGCAGATTTTGGTAAAGAGTAGATTGAAGCCACGAGAATATAATTAATTCCAAGTACTAGATTTGACTAGGTAATCACTATTTAATAGTGTTTGTAGAAGTAATTTATTTCAGTTCAACACAGGACAATTAGAAACGAAAGTAATTTGCAAATCAAAAGGTAGTCAAAGATTTTGAGGAAACAAGTAGGCCATAAATCACTCTTCATGTACTCCCACCAAAGAAGACACTGACAAGTAGAACTATAGCAGAAACCAATTAGTTTATGTTGGAACATAATCATTAATTTCGCTTCATTTACACCAATTCCTCATTGATTGCCATGTTCTGCCCTTGGATCTAATAATATTTGATTCGTGATCCCAAACTCAAAGTCACACAAACCCAAGAACACGATAAAGTCTAGCACTCCAAGCCATTGGTTTGACATTTCTTACCAGACCTATCAAATGGGTTGGTCTGGTTGAGCTTGAGTCAGATGGCAGGTTCGGGCCATTTCAATTTTGGATCAAATCATGCTTGTTGAAGATCCAGAGCAATTGTATTTGGATTGACAAATAGGTTAAAAGGTTTTAAGATGCCCTTTCTATTTCCATTTTTACTCTTTTAGCACGATATATTTTATATCCAACCTTGTCTCAACATCTGTAGCAAATAACTCCTAATCTTAATAAACATAGTCATTCATAGCCGAATCTATCTATACATATGATGTTTAAGTCCAGCAAAAACTATGTTATATCAAATGACACTCATAGCTAGTTTTTTTTCTGCTACATAAGTTATCATATTACTCTAGATGCAACATCTGAGTAAAAAACCTGCCATATCAGGATTGAGGTAGAAAATTCCAAGTTGTTGGAGTTTGGATAGTTTGGGATTCCAGCCAAAAAATTCACCTTTTTCGTGACGAGTTATGAGTAAGTCGATCATTGACAAGTCTATTTCTATTGAAAAATCAAGTTTACAAGACTGGTTCGGACAACTCAATACTCAACACAATATGCAAAGCGTATAATGTATACCTAAAGTCACATCAGTCTTTAACAAGATTCTTTTCTTTTTTTTTCTGAAGTAAACTTCAAGAAGTTTCACAACAATAATTACTGCCCAAGCAATAGTTCATACTATTCATTTTTCAATATGTTCAAAACAATATAGAATGCCCTCATACCTTATAAGTGGAAGACCAAAATCCATTAACTAAGAACATGAGCACATAAAAGATGAAAGGAAAGAATTTGGCTACAACTCACAAAATGAGAGGATATAATCCGAGGAAACAAGGAAGCAACTAGCATCCCATGAACAAGTCGATCATCAAAACCGGCATTTTGCGCACAATCAGTGTCCAAGTGCAAAGGATTCATGTCATAACTAATTCTGGAATATTCAACAACATCCTCAATTGTAAATGTTCTTCTCTGTTGTAAAATATCTCCTACTTTCAATGTAGACTCTGCCTTAGAACATAACTTGTAGGAGGAAAGAAAGCTTGACGCAAGGCGGTTGGATAGCATCCCCATCATTCATCAATCTAAACAAATTCCTGAATAACACAATACAAAAGCAGACTCAAGTTAAGCATCTAGTAAATCCAGCCCTTAAAATAAAACTAGTTCATCAATTCGACAATAGGTAACGCCCCTGAATCTTCAAATACTCAAACTGTAAATAAATATATAAATAATCGAATAGAGTCTTTGGATAAATTTTTTGGCAAAGTTTCCTTTGGAATAGGACATCCCAAAACCTTTAAGCTTGCTAAACTTGTTCTCAGATAACATCCAAAGGGTCCGTTCTTTTTACCTTATTTTCAGTCCTATAAGTTCAGATATCTAATAAGTTCGCATAAGTTCAGATATCTATAAGTTCGCACAAGTTCATATAAGTTTAGGTAAGCAAAAATAAGATTTGACACACTCACAAATAAGTTTTGCTATAGTGAAAATAAGTTTAGGATAAGTTGAAAAGATGGACCCAAAATATAATATCATAATCCAAGGCGTCACCTCCGCACTTAAGGAAGTAAATGCAAGGCTAAGCTTTTAATTCTAAAGGGAGTTTCTAGGTGACAATTGAAAATCAGCTCAAAAACATTCCAAATTTAAGTAGCAAACTAACATATATCAATATACTTCCTCCGTTTCACAATAACTGAAAACTTCCCTTATTTGGCATATTCACAATAAGTGAAACCAAGCTCTAAATGGTCAAAAATTTCACTCTTATTACAAATATGCCACCAAAAAGCAAGAGGGGACCACAATCTTTTTATTTCATCACTCTACTTTATTGTAGTCCCAACTTTCTCTCTCTATATATATGTTGCTCGGACTCTTCATTTCACCTCAAGTACCCGTGTCGGACCCTCGACACTCGGACATGGGTGGGACACTCGGACACTTCATTTTAGGCCAAAAAATTGAAAAAATTCCAAAAAATAGTCGAGTCGGACACTTGGACACATACCCGTGTCGGACATGGGTACCCGAGTCCGAGCAACATAGCTCTATATTCCTTGGTATGTGTGTACTTTCTCTATGTTTCACTTATTGTGAAACAGAGGAAGTATGAATTAAAGTTCATTTTTAGAAAACATGATGTTTTAATAACATAAAGGCTTCATTTAAAATCTGGGCAGCATGTATAATATGCAAAGAATCATGTTTATACTTCACAAAACACTTAAGTTCAAGCGTTGAAATGATGGGAAGTCTCTGACTCTTGGGTTTGCTCTCTTGGGTTTGCTCTGCTTCTCCTAAGTTTGTCCATTAGTCATGAAAATAGGATAGAGAATTGGTTTTCGTTTAAGACTTAGGCTAAGACCTAAAAGATGGAAGAATGTCTAAATTTACTTATCAAACTCCATTTTCAGACCCTCAAAATTAAACTAAGTAAAGCTATTAGCAACTTAAATTTTTGAAGTTCTTAGTTGCAAATATGAACGTTTCAAAGTAAGGTTTGTTGATTTGAAATCACTAACTTTCAAGGAAAAATTGACAAGAGCATTGATCATAGATTTCTCTATGAAAAATACGAATCGGAATTGAAAGAAGGGGAAGGAGCCCTCGATCCGCAATAGATAGAGGAGGATTTATTCAATCACATAGTTTGGACTCCTAGAATATGGAACTCCTGGTTCTGGGGCTTTCTAGTTGATTGTATCGAAAGGCCCGAAGGCGCTCTGGTGGGATCCTCACGAACAGAAAAAGATTGCAGGCCCAACTATGGCCACCCTTCCATAATAGATCCCAACTTTTGAATACTCCACGTTCCAACTTTGGGGGGTCTTTTACAAAAATAGTCCCCTAGAGGCCACCTAACCTCGCTATAACGGTGTAAACCTCTGAAACTCTCCCCCTAGCCACCCCTGCCACCCCCTACCTCGAAATATCCTCCCCTACCCTGCCACCCCCTCCCCCACTCTAAAACTGCCGTTCTCTGCTCGTCGGATTCCGGCCGCCCTCCCGCTGGCCAGCATGGACCCCCTGCTTCCTCCCTCTTTCCCCCTAGTCCACTACCGCACAACCACCACACAACTACTGCTGCCCCCAACCGCTACCTGAACCCCCTCCCCTGCCCCGCAATTAGTTAGCAACATCCCCCCTCCAAGACTGAATAACAAAATCCATGGTTATAAACATCAAGATACATATTTCTACACACAAAAAAAAGCCAGAAAAGTTAACTAAAAATCAAAGAATTCTTCCCCTTAACATCTCCAATCAAAGTTAAACATCATAAAGCAAAAAATGAACTTAAAAAGGATTATATCACAACAAATTCAATAATTTGACACATGAAGTCCAACTTCTGTCGTTTAGTACAAAATAAGACTAACAGAAGAACAAAAACGCAGTAAAGCATCCAATTTTCAAGGCTAAGACTTTGAATTTGTGTCAACTGATTATGATAAAAAGTTACAAAATAAAATTGAAAAAAAAATATATGGGAAAAAAAGATTGAAACTTACAGCAATTAGTGAGGAAATAAAACCTCCAAGCAATAAAAAGAAAACCCAGAAAAGTTGGTGTCTTTAATTTGATTTTTTGTATGAAATTTTGATCTGGGAATAATTAAAATGGCAACAATCGTAATGAAATGGCGGTGGTGCTTGGATGGCGGTGGTGCTTGGTTGGCGCAGCGAAAATGGTTGGCGCAGCGAAGATGGCGGTGACGCGAACTTAGTGAGAGAGGAGAGAGGAAAGACGGTGGGAGGATGAGAGAGCAAAGAGGAAGGATGAAGACTGAGTTTGCCTATCATGAACTTAGTGAAATGAAGACGGTGGGTCTGGGAGGGAAGAGGAGGGGTTTGTGGGTGTTTCAGGGTGGCAGGGGAGGGAATTGGGGTTGAGCGGGGTGGCAGGGCCGGGGAAGAGGATTTGGTGGCAGGGGAGGGAGGGAGGAGAGAGAAAGACTCTGAAAGGAGGAAGAGGAGGGGTTTAATTTTTTTTACAGGCTAAGCAGGTCACCGTTCCACTTATACCATTTTTGTAAAAGACCCTCCAAAATTGGGACCGTTGTGGAGTATTCAAAAGTTGAGATCTATTATAAAAGAGCGGTCATAGTTGGGTATGCTCTTGTCAATTTTTTCAACTTTCAACTAGCTCCTAATAGCTCAAAGTTGATAAGTAAGTCGTGAATATAATATACTTCAAACCAGCAATTAAAGAACATCGATGTATATGCTTAAATTACTCTAAATTAGTATGTTTATAAATTCCAAAATATATGGATTTCAATAGAAATCATTTCAAGTGAGCTTAAGTTTGAAACATAATCAAGATGTTTATATAAGTTATTAAAATTCTGAATTTCCTTTCTATAGCACTAAAATTTTCATTAGGTAGTTGTAAAGTAAATATATATTACAAAATATAGGTTCAAAACACTCACAAAAGTCATATTGTCATGCACTTCAACAATCAGATTGTCATAAGATTAAATCAGGAAATAAGGGAGATATATGACACAAAGATCTAGTTTCAAATTTCAATTTCATAATCATTTAAACTTAATGTGAACCTAAATTACTGAAATTAATAAGCTACATCCATGATTTCAAGCATCAAATTTTAACTCAAATTTTCTAAACTATGTAAGTAGCTACGAGTATATCAGAAGTTTAAATTTAGTAACTAAGTTAAGGTTTGGGAAGAAACTAATTCAACAACATTCGACGGCTGGCAACAAGCAAAAGAAAGAGTGCGGATTACCTCGCAAAGGCCGATTTTCCGGCGAAAAAGAAAATATAATGCAGCCGGTTGGGAAGTGAAGGCCGCCGGTTTTCCGACGAGAGGGCACGGCGCCGGCGTCGCCGGAGGGGAAGGACGATAAGTAAGGATGGAGAATGAGGGGAAAAGGGGGCACGGGAGGGAGGCAACCGGTTTTGTAATACTTTGTTTTAGCCTGTAGGAGTGTTCATGGGCGGGACTCAGGAGTCGGGACAACCCACTAAAATCAGCCCTCCCGACCCGCTATAGAAGCGGACTTGGATAACCAATTTTAGGCTCTAATCTTTTGGACTGAACTGAACTAAATTGAATTGAAATGAATGAAAAATGTGAGAGGAAACTAACTAAACTGAACTGAACTGAACTAAAATGAACTGAACTGAACTGAATTGAATTTTTATTAATTCAGTCCAAAAGAACAGAGCGTTAATTAAAAAAAAATTGATACAAGGGTGGGTCCCACCCGACCCGTCAAAATTAATGGACGGACATGTACCTCACAAAATTAATTTTGAGCCGACTTGCCCGGCCTGTTTAATTTTTTAATTAAAAAATAATGAAGTTTAATAATTAATAATTTTTTTCTAAAAAATGAACTGTGTAAAAGCTACTAACTAAGGAATGATTTTTCCAAAGTAGTGCTAGAAAAGAAAATAATTTTTAAATTGGTATCAAGTTAAAAATAAATTCATAATATAGCGTTTTCCTAGGTTGCGGACTTGCGGTAAATGGAGCTAATCTTTTCTAGGTTTAATAAACAAAGTCATTGCACAGGTGTAACAAACCAAAATGTAAAAGCCCTCCATCTTCTCCTAACTTCCCTTGCCCTCATCACGTGCAAACCAAAATCCAAAATCCTTCAATTGTCTTCCTTGTCGGACATATACGACCATCGCTGCGATATCACATCCTCGCCGGAATTCTCGAGTCTTCCCGGCGCTTGTTCCACCAGTAATCGTGGTATGCTTTTTTTTCTTTTCCAAATTATCTTATTTATACCATTAATTGGTGAATTTAGAGGTTTTCTAGTTGGATTGATCATTGTCTTCTCGTATTGTTGCCAATTATACAAACAAGCTGATCTATTTTTTCGAGTTTGACACATATAGTTCGGATGTGCCATTCACATACTTATAAAATTAAACTTAATTTTTTTATGTGTTGAGAATTCTTTCGGCACAACTGCATGAATTTGACTAATTCCCATTGAAAAGGAAGCAAAAATATATTTCAATTGCTAATGACTATATAGTTTTATAAACTCTTGCTCTCCTGCTCATGATTAATTTTAAATTGTTTCGCGATAAATCATCTCATTCTAGTGACCTGTGGATGGATTTTTTGATTCTCCCCTTCTAATTGATCTTCAACTATTATTTTGTTTCAAGTTTTAACTCGTTTTAGATTAAGGGACCAGGATTATATATTCATCTTCCTCATTTACTATATGGGGTTGGTTGTATATAGCACCCAAGCATCTATCAAGTTGCTTAGTATATATACCATCTTATACAACTTATAAGCCACCTTTTTTTATAATTAAAATTCACCTGTTACTAATATTATTTGACAAATACAAGCTCTTTATTACTTACCTCGTTGGATGTTATCTTTTGGAATGAATTACAAGAGCCACATAAACATGATTTTCAACTTGTTACTGATAAGCTCAATTTTGGTGCAATACATGTTGTTCCTTTTGAATCCTAATGAAAAGCCATTATCCACATTAAAAATGTTGATGAATTTACAAGAATAGTAAACTCATCTTGTAAATTCTAATTATTCCATTCTTTATTGCTGAGTTTCATAAGAAAATCCATTGATGGAGTCATTTACAAGGATGCTCACTGTTAACCAGTTTTTCTTTGATCAAGTGAATACTCTGGAATCCCCTAGCTGTAATGAAAATCAAATTGAGGAGAATCAATTAGATGATTGTCAATTAGCGTCTCTAGTTTCTAATTATGCTGATGTGGAGGACACAGATAGAGAAGCGGAAGAGGCCAATGTAGAATTTTATATTATCAATAAAGGAGGGATCATTAATGAGGAAGATGTAGATGATGAAGATAATGTTGTTCCATCTAGTGCTCCGACTCTAGAGTTTATGCAATTAAGTGAAATTGATGAAGCTGAAATTAACTAAAGGACCAATGGCATAGAGTATGTGAGTCAAGCCCCATACAATCACTTTCTAGTGTGGACGTACCCTTGTTGAATGTGGTTGGAGGCTAAAAGTTTCTCGTAAAAGCCATGCACTAGACTTTTTAACAATTGTCTCCTACCAAGGTCCTCACACTTCCGCATGTGTTAGTGACAATCTTCCACTTGATCATTTAAATATGGGTCCCAAATTCATAAGTTATCATATTAAGAATCTTGTGGAATCAGACATGTCCATGAAAGTGTGGGTGATAATTGAGGTCATAAAAAAACAATTTCATTTTTACAATATTATATAAGAAGGTCTGGCTTGCAAAACAAAGAGCAATAGCGAAGTTTTTGGTAATTGACATGAATCTTATGAGTTGCTTCTGCACTTCATGCAAGCTATGAAAGAAGCTAATCCGGGAACTATTGTGCACTTTGCCAACCACCCAACAATATATCATAACCTTGAGATTTTCCTATCTTGGGCTTTTGGACCTTCAATACAAGGTCTTGAACATTGTCGTCCACTTATCACCATTGATGGGACTCACTTATATGGTAAGTACAAAGGGACACTCTTTATTGCTATGAGTCTTAATGCCAATGATCAGTTGTTACCTCTAGCTTTCGCCATTACTGAAGGTGAAAATGGCTCAAGTTCGCCATGGTTTATGGCATGTATTAAGAGATTTGTTACGCAAAGAATAGGGTTGTATGTTATCTTAGATCGACATAATGGTATCATAAAAGCAACGAATAAAGATCATAGTGGATGGAAAGAGCCATTTGCATATCATAGGTTTTGCATTCACCATTTGACGTCGAACATAAACACGAAATTCAAGAATAGAAAACAAAAAAATAAAGTTGGTTGGACAACTTGCCAACATTAGAAGAAAAAAAATGATAGAGAATAAAATACTATTGGTGAGATGAATGTTGAAGCTCTACGAGATATAGGTAAGATTGATGTTTCCTAAGTGGACACTCGTCATGATGATGGCTATAGATACGGATTGAAGAAAACCAACTTAGCTGAGGTGTTCAATAATGTCCTAAACGGGGCACGCTTCTTACCTATAATAGCTTTGGTAAAGCTTACTTTCTACCGAGTGAATTTTTTTTAGCGAAACGTCGAGATTTGTCGAAAAAACGCTTCTTTATGGTCATTTATATAGTGAAAAACAAACAAAGGTCTTAGATGCTAATATAGCAAAAGTGGCACATCACAAAGTTGAACTATTCAATCGCGATCATGATATTTACCAAGTCATAATGGCTCGAGGCGATAGAGGACCAAGAAAAGGTGGACATACTCATACGGTGAATTTTAGCCACAAGACATGCACATGTAACAAACTACAAATATATAAAACCCCATGTTCACATGTGCTTGTTGTAGAGCTTATAGCTTATCCCCTAATCAATTTTTGGACTCTTTTTTTTTCATCTAGAGAATATATGGGTACTTATAGTAGTGACTTTTATCCCATTCCCGACAAAAACTAATGGACCAAGGGTTGTTGACAATGAACTTAAACTAAAGGTGATTAACATGGCCCGGTCCGAAAAATGGGCGGGTTTTAGGCATCAATTTTTGGCCCGCAGTCATGCCCGGACCATTTTTTGCGCAAAAAATCCGTGCCACGGGCGACATAAATATGAAAAATTAGGCTATTTTTTGGTCTGGTCCCAAAATGGTCCGAAAAGTCCACATGGCCCGCCTCGAATTAACAGGTTTTAGTGCGGGAATTCCGGCCCGAGGCTTGGCCCAGCCCGAGGATTTGGCCCGAAATGGGCTACTTTTTGTTTTGGCCAAAGCTCGGCCTGGCCCGACCCATGATCACCTCTAACTTAAACGAACAAGGAGGTGACCTTCAAAGCGCTTGCGGAATGAGATGGATGAAGTGAGTCGAGGGAAGGTGACATGTAGTATATGTCGGCAAAAAGGTCACACTAATAAAACATGGTCATCAAGCTATTTAAATAATTTTTCAGAGAGTATTTTTTGATGCATGCTTTGTACTACATAATGACATTTTCTAACCATATTATTATCATATGTTGACAAAATTTAAATATCAACATGAGTAGCTTATAAAATATCATATGTTGACAGAATTTAGATATTAATAGAAAAAATTATGCATATGGCAGATCAAATGGAGCATCCTCATTTGCTGTCGAGACCAAATGATCGTTCTGTCATATGGAAGACATTTAAAGCGCGGATCAACTATCTTAACTAGTTTGACTTATTTTGCTTTGAATAATACTATAATTGTAGGAATTTGATTAATTTTGGACGAATGTTTGAAGAATTCTTTTACTTACTGGCAAACTCTTTCTTGTTATTGGCAATGAAATTTTCAGAAGTAAGCATTTTTCATAAGTTCAGAATTGGGTAAAATGTCTTTCTCTTTCATGCTAACTTTGTAAAGTAGCTGGATGCCTGGTTTTTGTATGGGATGTATATGATAAAACTAAAGCTAGAGATATCCCCCAGAGCAGATATACCAAGAATTCTATTTTTTATATATGGCCTATGCAGGCAGTCATGCTCCATGAAGCAGTAAGATTTTGTCAGGAGACCGGAGGAGAGGATAGTGGGGTGTCCATTGTTTCATTCAACACCTTTATGTCTGGTTTTGGCAGAATGGGCCTTGTTCATGTTGCAAAGTCTTTCTTTTGTTTGATGCTAAAGTATGGGATTGTCCCTGAAGTATACAGCTACAATATCCTTATGGACGAATTATGTATGGCTGGAGGTGTAGAAGAAGCTTTGATGTTTATGACAGGCTAAAGTCGTATCACCTAATCAAAAATAACCTAAGGTCCACTAACTAGTACGTAGTCAGGGAAGTCAGGATCGAATCCACAGGGAGAAAGTTATACTATTGTATCTGAATTCTAATATTATACTAACTAAATCAGATGAAAATGGTTGTGTTAATTAACCTAAGCAAATAACATAATTTAATACGAGGGAATGAATCAATTAATAAAGAACTAGGATTATGGATCACTATGCATACAATTCGGGAAATCAGGAACGAATAACAACCACCTAATAACTCAATTTATCTAGGGCACATGTAATTTCTCTCGAACATCACCTCCCTCAAAGATCACCTAGCCGCTCTCGCATGGTCAAGGATCACTCTGCCTAATGATTGAAAGCCTATACGGTATCTCTCCTCTCGAAGCAGATTCAGTACTGCGATAGTAGAAATCACTAGTGGAAAAAACATCAAATGCTCCGGTTAAAAACCGCACAAATGCTCCGTATTTGACCCGTAGCAGACGCCATACGAGCATTTGAACATTTAGCAAATGCTCCGGTTGTAAAATGGAGCATTAAGTCTTTCAAATGCTCCGGTTGTGCTAAAAACCGGAGCATTTGATGAATTTATATGCTCAGAATAGGTCAAATGCTTCGGTTTTTAGGAAAGAACCGGAGCACTTGTGGTTTAACTGCTCCGGGTTTTCCTAACAACCGGAGCATTTGCTATATTTTTTTTTTTAAAAACGCTGTTGTTACAACAACACAGCAAGCATGAATACAAGAGAGTTGACCAAAACACTACAATGACAAGATTGATCGAAAATTTTAGAAGTGATAATACAACATGGACATACAAAGAGCAGCAACTATAAATCTATATGGCATTTAGTAATAACATAAAGTCATAAATTGAGTCAAAACTTCTTTTTCTACATTTTAAACACCACAATTGTTCCAAGTGTGATTAAGCAGCAACATTGACAGGGAGCGCAACAAATATAGTCATAATAGTTTTATATGATGTTAGTGATAACATAATCCAAGTTGAAACTGTTCCTGAATCACAGAGAACAACCTTCAATCACAGAGAAGCCACAAAAATTGTCCTTGACTTTAGATCTTAATTTGTTAACACTTCCTGTAAGTTCAAGGATGACCTAAGTGCTCAAAAAATTGGTGTCCATTCTTAAATATCAAGTCAGATCAGCTCAAAAATCAGCATAAGTGCTAAAGATAACTTATCCTTTCAAGTGACTTTCAATGAACTCAATCTACAGCAGTGGGACTCCTAAAAGCTTTAGCAAAATGCGGTTCAGTTATGAGGATATAGAAACATCTATCCCTATTTAGATGAATGGTAAACGTATGAGGAACTTTAATTAAAGGAAATATACAAACCTATCTAACAACAATGACTTCACATAAAAGAGTTATTTCATGTGCACACTCACAAACACACACTCACAAACAAGGAGTAAGATACTCAAAGTGAGATTACTCCATCAAATATTCAATAACCAAATAGCAGTAGTAAACATATCCCTTTTCCACCACATGTGACCTTGGCACCTTACACTATCACTTGTTATCCTTAACAATAAAATTTCTTTCATAGTGCGGGCCAAGGAATAAGACAGATATCACACCCGACCATACCGAAAAATCCGTTTTAAAGCCTCATCAAGGTGTTGTTCATCTCCATAGCAGTATCCGGTAACATCGGACTTCACCTATAAGATGATAATTGGGTTAGTCCAATATCAAACAGGCAAAGCGAGAAATGGCCATCGAAGCAAAAGGTGGACAAAAATGGCAAGGTAAAACTACAACTATGGTTATTATTTCCAGTCAACTTAAGTGTAACTTTGATATATAACTTCATATATGCTGCTTCTATGACTCCATCGACATAATCACAATTGCTACTGACCCATTGCAGGCTACTCTATGGATAGTGGAAATCAAAAGTTGTCGACACAAGAGTGAGGATAAATGAAACGATTCTCCAACAAACATGTAAGAAGAGGCAATTTGGTAGATCCACTTGGTGTGGGCCCCTAGCCCCCTACCCCGAATCCTATCTCTTTTTCATTTAAAGTGTTACCCATTTAGCTATTTTCATTAGAATAACTTAAGTATACTATACATAACAAAATTGTTGGATAAAATATCATGAGCTGTAAAAAGGATATTTGCCAATGTAAAAAAAAACACAAACATTAATGACTAAACATAATCAGATTTAAGAAAATTAGTTGACCTGTGTGAAAAAAAGAAGAGCCATACATAATTGAGGACAATATGAAATGTGGAACATCAAAAAAAGTCACATGTTCAAGAACGCTAAGACTTCCATTATGCTGCTATCTTAGATTCTTTATGAGGGACTCGGTAGAATGATTTGAGCGCTTTGGTGTCATTGCCTTGTGAGAAAAGACAAAAAGGGGACTGATCAACTTCCTATTCAACTATCTTCGGAATTTAGAAGCCCGACCTAATGTACATTAAGCCATAATATCCGGAAAGGACACACTAGAAGAAAAATATATTTTTTCAAACCCTGTAATTTTTGACGATATTTCTCCGCCACATCCTAGGAGCAATGACCCTTTGAGATAATATTGGCAAGGAAGTTCTCGCCAAATTTTTCATACATGACCTGTTTGGGTTGTTATTATTTCTCCAAACAATGCGCGTTGGCGAGAGAAAGGGAAAGTATAGTTATTAAAACGTAGGATTATTCTATCCGGTGTCTTTAGGTCACTTTACAAAGTAGGGCGATCTTTTCAAATCTATGGATGAACATGAAAACAACGAATGGAGAGAATTAGATTGCAGAGGCCAAAATACAAGGAAAATATAAGAGATAACAATGCAAGTATCAACTCCAATAGACTCGCTAGTGACTCGATAATAAAAGAAGAAACCGCAAAAGAAAAGGAGCAGCTAAGTGAACGCTCGCCTTAGATTGCAAAACTTTGTAGTGGTCTCTCATTTGACCCCTACTTTTCTGTTTTCTTCGCTCATTCTATTTGATTCATGTAATGCTAGCGATACATTACCACATAAAGTCAAGGAAGAGACTCATAAAGAAGCTACTAACTCCATCTTGCCTAGTAAATAACTTTAGGAACAACTTCACCATGTTTCATCACCAAACATAGTCATGTTCCAGCCAATTCTAAAAACCGACTCGCAATAAAAAAGACAGCAAGCAAAGATCATCCCATAATCTCGCTCCATCTCATCATCATCAAACAAAAGCAACAAGGTCATGCAAGCTAACCTAGAAGATTGTCATCTAAAAAAGCTTGTGTATTAAAGTTGAACGCTACATCAAAGAATCCCCCAATAGCACCAGAAACCATAGGCAATAAAATAGAACCAAGGTGAGCAGAAAAGCTAACCTAGACGGAAAAGCCGGTCAAACTCAAGCCGTATAAACAATACCATACATTGACCTTCAAATGAGGCATAGTCACAGTCGGTGGTGCAGCCTTGGCATGATACACAAGTGTCATTCCGTTTGCAAGCAACCAATGTGTGTAGGGCATATCATTTACAAAAGTTTCAATAGGCAGATTTTTGTCCTTTCCGAGCACAAATTCTGCTGGAAGACCGGCAACGACCTAAAACACGATGCTTTTATATTGTGAATAGTAAAATATATTTCAACTATAGGCACCACAAAGACGGAGATTGCTTATATAAATGCTAAAAAGAGAATAAGTAGAGGACAGTACCATGAGTATTAATCGACCATACGATGGAGAAACTTGAGAGAGCTCCTACACCATTCAATATGATCAATTTACAAGAACACATATAAAAGAGAGATATTAAATTATTAATCAAATTTTCCAATGGAAACCCTTTTTCTAACCAAAAACCCCTAACACTATCAATAAATGAGATTTTTTCTTCAGCTTAACACAATTTAATTCCATATTAATTCAATTCAGAGACTCAACTTCACTTCAAAAATTGAGCAGATCATAATCTTGCAGATATAAGCAATATTTGTACTCCAACTTTAAGCTATATAAACCAGATTTTCAACTCCAACATCAACGGAATAATACCAAAAGAGGAGGAAAAAAGAATCAAACCAGAAAACGAGATCGAAGATCATCTGAAGACATTGAGGAGACATCGAAATCTTGAACGGTGTCGTTTCCATGAGGTCGATAACTCTCAAGACCACTAAATTACAAGCAAATAACTACATTTAAGAGAGAGAAAGATGCAGAGAAATATATGTATAGAGAGATAGCATGAGAAGAAGAACCTGACGGGGAAGAAGCCGAGGACGAAAAGAGATAGACCTGCTAATTGCAACGCCATTGCACAAATTGTCCAGATTGTGAGTTTTGTGCATAGATCGACGACATTTTTGCGTCTTTTGATATGTGAAGTTCACTCGAGCATGGACGATTTTTATAGAGAGAAGTGTTGGTTTTTTTTACTAGTCTTGATTTTCGTCTCGAATCTAGGTTTCAAGCTTCGTGTGCTCTTAATTTTCTTCTCGGATCTAGGGTTTCATGCTTCGATTTCTTCGATTGGTCAATGCTTTCTCTCTCTTCGATTGGTCAATTAGATTAAGGGATATTATCTCAGATAACCCTGACTTATAGACCTTTTTCCAATATAACCCTGACTTTGACAGCCCTGTCTCCGATAACCCTGAACTTGGTTTTTGTCATTAAACTGGACGGAATTTGTCACGGCGTTAACTTGGTTTGACTTTTGCTAAATTCATCTCTTTCTCTCTCTTGTTCTTCATCTCTTTCTCTCTCTTGTTCTTCATCTTTTTCTCTCTCTTGTTCTTCATCTCTTCTCAAACATATTACAATGGTTTCCACCACTTTCTCTCTCTTCAACTTTGGTAAATCTCTTTAATCTTTAAAACCACCATCATCCAGCCACTACTCCAAAACTAGAACAAAGAAAAAGTTCTCAAAAATCACAAAAAAAAACCACATCAATAATCTCTTAGAAATGACATTACTTTAAATCACTTTAAAAAAATCTGAAAGCAAAGGAAAAAAAATAACAACTGCTTCTAAGAGCAGCGAAGCAAAACAACGACCGGAAGGGGAGCAAGGGCTCGGGCGAGGACGGCAAAGATAATGCTTGAGGTCCCAAGAGGAGAGAGGCCGTGTATTTCCGGCGAAGAAAGACGAGTGTCGACAGCGCTGGGCTTCGCGAGTATTTCCGGCGACCGCAACAAGTATTTTGAGAGGAGATCTGCGAGTGAAGGAGTGAGGCGCTAAGGCAGAGAGAGTGAAGGAGGGTGAAGCATAATGCCTGAGGTCCGGCAACGCGCGGAAGAAGGCGGCGGTGGCGCGCTGGCGGCAGAAGCGGGGGGCGTGCAACGGAATTGGGTTTACTCCTCTTTCTCTCTCCTCTGCGGAAGAATTGATGTCAAATTTCCTTCATTTTTCCTTCATTTTTTTACCCAGAAAATTTCAATTTTTTCTTCATTTTTTTACCCAGAAAATTTCAATTTTTTCTTTATATTGTCAAATTACTTAGCTTATTGATTGTTACATTATGCTCATATATCAAATTACAGCTTTTGGATCTTTCTTCTAACAAGACATTACCCCCTAGACTTTGATGTATTTTGAGGGAAAATTTATGGGTTTGATGTATTTTGAGGGGAAATTTCTGGGTTTGATAGATGAAGATGAAGAACAGGACAGAGGTGTTCAATAACATAAATTTTTTTATTTTTTCTAAGAACACCCAATGGAGGAAATCTGGATTTTGTTATGAGTTTGGGAAAAATTGATGAATGTTTGAGAAGAGATGAAGAACAAGAGAGAGAAGAGATGAAGAACAAGAGAGAGAAAGAGATGAATTTAGCAAAAGTCAAACCAAGTTAACGCCGTGACAAATTCCGTCCAGTTTAATGACAAAAACCAAGTTCAGGGTTATCGGAGACAGGGCTGTCAAAGTCAGGGTTATATTGGAAAAAGGCCTATAAGTCAGGGTTATCTGAGATAATATCCCTTAGATTAAACCCTAAAATTAAATCGAGTAATGTAGAAAAATCTAGAAATCAGGAGAAAATCAAATCTGAAGGAGTTTACGAGGTTGATTGAAGAAACGGCGAGGTCGACGCCTAGTGATGCAACCAATTGAACTGGCGAAGGACAACGGAGGAGGGGAGACGGAGGAGTACAGTGGAAGGTTACAATTGAGAGAGGGGACTTAGGATGGAGGGAGGGAAAACAATGAAGAGAGGGAAGGACTAATGAGGAGAGATGAAAATTACTTTAGTACGCACAGTGAGGTTTCATGAATTGGGAGAGGATCCAAATGCTCGAGTTGACTAGTTAACCGGAGCATTTGACATCAAATGCTCCGGTTGGTTAATTAACCCGAGCATTTGTGAAATTTTTTATTAAAATTTTCACAAATGCTCGGGTTGATTAGTCAACCTGAGCACTTGATAAGTAGCAAAAGTGGTTTTTTCTACTAGTGAATACAAATCAGGCCTAATTTATAAATCTAGCATGAACGATTCAATCACAGGAAACAATTGAAATACAAGGGAATTAGACTAATCTATCAATCTCTCATTGCATACATAGATCCCCTCAATCCTAGAAATAAAACTACTCACTCATATTTATGAAAACGATAACAAAATCAATATAATAATTCATACTAGGAATAATTGCAATTAACTAAGAAATGAATCTAATCAATAATAGAGAAATCAATAAAGAAGATTACCAAACTAAAGAACTATATTGAACTTGCGAATAATCCAAAGGTTTGATCTTGAATCCAAAGCGAAAAGTAGTAAACTAGGGTGCTTGAATAACTTTCTAGAGAAAACTATGAAAAATTAGGGCTAAAACAAAGATGAATAGTAATCTTCTAATTTGGCTATTTATACTAAACCTAAAACAAGTAGGAAAAGTATTACGAAAATAGCTCAGAAATCATTAAAATACGCGTGCCAGGTCAACGGCCCGATCGGGCCAACTCGCCCGACCCCCGTCGGCAAAAAGCTCTTTATTTCGAAAAAATGACGGATCGCCCTCCCGATCGGGCAAGCTCGCCCGATTCCATCAGGCGGGAGTCTTTTCCTCTTGTTTTCAACTCTAGAACGCAGCCAGATGAATATATTCTCTGGCCTGATCGGGCTAAACCACCCGATCCTATTGGGCGGGAAAACTACAATTTGTCTTTGTGAAGGCTGTATCTCTCAAACCAGCAGTCCGTTTGAGGCATGTGACCTATCATTGGAAATCCCTTAAAGTCTTGTTTCCAACCCAACTAGAATTTCTTGATTATCAATTCTCTATCAAAAGTTATGATCAAAATAGTGAACAAGTGTCAGTTTTGGCACTTCTTTCACTAATTATTTGCTTCATTCTAACTCGAAATTGTCCCAAACGGGTGCATTGTGATCCTTGTTCAAGCTATCTTCATCCTCAACGATTAATAGGCTTAATCTTAGATAATCATAATCAATTTGCATCAAAATAACCTCAAAATCATCGAAACACGCAAACGGGGAGTAGTAGAGCAAAACTTGAGTAAATCATGCAAATATGCACCTAAATGCTCTAATATGAATTAGAAATACAACCTAAATACACCTAAAACTCTATATAAAACCATAACATCATTTTACAGAATCAAAACAAAGAAAATAAAGTAATTGAAACTAACACAAAGCAACAACTAGAAAGTTTATGTTTAAATGTTGTGGCCAAACCTAACATGAACACCAAAATGTGGAAACAATTTTATTCAAACTTCCATTTCACATCCAAACCTATCATGAGCACTAAAACGTAGAATTACTTTTAGCTAAATACTAAATTGTGGAATTACTTTTAGTTCAACACCAAATAGGGAATTACTTTTTTTTTATATATACCATTTCAGGAAAACGCTCACTAAGTTACTGCTCATTTCTATTCCACAGAATCTTGAGTTCTAATCTCCTATTCCTTCGACAATTAAGTAAATGTGTAATTGATTGACTACTCAATATTTAATAAGCTCCAAACAAAATTAAAAAAAATAAAGATGGAGAAAATAGATAGAAGTAAAATGATTGTGAGTCCTATTTCCTTCATTCGTCTAATTTTTTTGAAACTTGTTGCTAATAAGCACTAACAACAAATAATACAATTTCACTTTGAAACAATTTGAGTGGATTTACTAGTTTAATTTGAATTGTGAAACAATTCGAGAAAGCATTATTTTTTTGGAAAATAGGTTGTGTAGGCATATTTTAGCCTAACTCATTGCAAGGTTTTAATTTTGAAAATCATTTTGTAAGAAAAGTCACCAACAAGTCTTTAAAGTAAGACTCATAAACCTAATTAGATATTTGGGAAATCAAAGGGACATTGAGATTCACTTGCACCCCTTTTTCTTTAAATAGGCAACTCGAAAATTGGATACTTTTTCATTCTCATTTCTCCCTATGGTTGACGATACTTTCTTTGAAACCGATTGCGGAGCCCCACTAGCTTGGGCACCTATATGTCTGGGTAGATAAGAAAGGACCCAGATCCCCCGGCGGCAAATACGCTGCTCGAAATAGAAAAAAACGTGTCGGTTGGTTCTTAACCATGGATACGGAAAGCATGGGAGTTTGGGATATAGAAGAGTCAGTTCGTGAAATTAGAACACATCTAATAGACCATTCAACTCTTAAAAATAGAAAATATGTAATAGAACATTCACTTCATAAAAAATGGAAGTACCCAAAAGAACATTCTATCATAAAATTTGAGCATAATTAATAGAACATTTAGCTCATGAAAATAGAACATAAGATATAGAACATTCAGTTCGTAGAATAGAACATAAAAAATAGAAGATTCAATTCATGAAAATATAACATATGAAATAGAACATTCAGTTCCTGAAAATAGAACATATCTAGTAGAACTCTACTTGTTCGAAAGTATATAGTTCAGTTTGTTGCGACGATGCACCATGTGTTCACTCAATTTCCTTCAAAATTTAAGGATTTACTAGAATTTTAGACGTTGTATGTTGTTGTGTTGTTTTCTTATTGAAATAAAGAAAGATATAAGGTTAAATGTAGAACATAAATTGGAAATCACATTATTATTGAAATTATACATACATTTCGGATTTTCTTCAAGAATATCCTTCAAAAAGTATGGATTTTCTCCATGAATTTCACTTGTGGCATGTTGTTTTTTCTCACTTAAATAGAGAAAGATATTAGGTTAGAAGTAGAACATAAATTGAAATTCACATTATTGTTGAAATTATACTTACTTTTTTCGGATTTTCTTCATGGATTCCAAGTTCTTGTGTTTGAGACTTTAAATTTTGTATTATGTTCGTTTGCAACAAAATTCACATCAACATTTGACTGAATTCAAAAATAAATGCGAAACTTAAATACAAAAAAGTAAATTGAAAGTAAAATCGAAACTAAAATTGAACATGTTCATCAACATTTTATATATTTTTCCTCTTACATATTGTTGGCCAACATGCTAGTTCTTATGATCTTCAACACTCAAATCCATTTTATAGAGTTTTTGAAGCTTGATTTTGATTTTTTGAGGATGAATTTGTTCGAATTTCGTGGTTTGTTCGAGTGTGAGGTCTTTTAAAAGGAAACTAAGAGAAATTGGTAGTTTGTGGAAGTTGTTGTTTGTGAAATGGCAGTTTTGAATGAGGATTGGGGTATTATATGTTGAATTTGTAACTTTACTTTTCCGTACAAAAAATTTTACGTATTACTTCCTCCGTAACAAAAAGAATGCAACAGTTGGTTATTATTTGTGAGGTATAAAATATTCAACACAAATTCTCATATACGGCCGGCGACACCCATAAGAATCCGTGTGGCCGGCCCATATCAGAAGCCCAAACGCGCTTATAATGAAAACCAAGTCCAAATCAGAGAGTTTCTTTCTTCTTCTTCGTTGCTTTTCATTTTATGGCATCTTCAAAGTAACAGTAGCTAGCCAAGAATTTTTCGCTCAGATTTTGAACTCTTAGCCTTTGTTTTCAGAATTGAGAACAGAAGAAGAAAGTAAAAAGATTAATGGAGAACACCTTCCATTCATTCATGAAAAATTAAAGAAAACCCAAAGAATAAGATAAGAAATGGAGCTGAAGAGATGAAGAGATGAAGAAAGAGGCAAGAGAGAGAAAAAGAAAGTGGAGCAGAATTAGGTAACAAAGGTGGAGAGTGGAAACGTGGAGTTGGTGGGGTAGGTTTGGTTTCAATTTTGCCAAGCTAGATGAAGCGAGGTTATTTTTTGGTTTACAACTGATGTTACCAATTTAACAAATTTAAAATAAGTAATAGATGTAGTCATTATAATTATATGAGTAATCTAGTTTAATCTTATGAGTAACCTATCTTAATCATATGATTAATCTATCTAGTTCAATCTTATGAGTAACCTCATTTATTCATAGCAGTAACCCCAATTATTCACACAAGCAACCCCCATTTACTAATACGAATAACCTCATTCGTTCATAGGGAGTATCCCTATTTATTCATACCAGTAACCCCATCTAATCATATGAGTAACCTCATTTTGTTCATATAAGTAACCCAATTTTATTTATAAGAGTAACCCTTTCTATTGTTACGTGTAAGCTTAAAATATTATAAGAGTAACCTTTTCTGTTGTTACGTGTAAGCTTATGAGTAACCCTTTCTATTGTTACGTGTAAGCTTATGAGTAACCCTTTCTATTGTTACGTGTAAGCTTAAAATATTATATGAGTAACCTCATTTATTCATACCAGTTACCTCATTTATTCATATTAGTAACCTCATTTATCTATACAAGTAACTTCAATAAATCATACGAGTAACCTCATTTAACCATACGAGTAACCCCAAAGGTTCACAAAAGTAACCGCATTTATTCAAACGAGTAACCTCATTCATTCACAAAAGTAAACTGATTAGTAACCTCATTTATCCAAATGAGTAACCCCATTCATTCATAAGAGCAACCCCATTTATTGATACGAGTAACCTCATTCGTTCGTAAGAGTAACCTCATTTAATCATACGATGATGCTATTTAATCGTACGAGTAACCCCCATTTATTCATACGAGTAACCCCATTATTTCATACGAGTAACCTCATTTGTTCATAAAAACAACCTCACTTAACTATTTAATGATACAAGTAACCCCAAATTGTTCACTAAACTAAGGGTATGTTCTCCCTAACTTATTTTCAGTTCAGTTCAGTTCCAATCAGTTCAGTTCAATTCAATTCAATTTAGTTTAGTTCAATTCAGTTGCAATCAATTCAGTTTAGTTCAGTTCAGTTCCAATCTGTTCAATTCAATTTAGTTCAGTTCAATTCAGTTCAGTTCAATTCAGTTTAGTTCCTAAATTATTATCATTACTATTGGTTATAATTTAATTCAGTTCAGTTCAGTTCAATTCAGTTCAGTTCAGTTCAGTTGCAATCAGTTCAATTGAGTTCAGTTTAGTTATTTTATGCCGAAGAGAACATGCTCTAACCCTATTTTTTCATATAAGTAACCTCACTAAATAATAAGATGACCCTATTTAATCATACTATTAACCTCAATTTTTCACAAAAGTTACTTCATTTTTTCATACGAATAACCTCATTAGTTCACAATATTAACCTTATATAATCAAATGATGCCCTGTTTGATCAAGTAACGCCACTTGTTCACAAAAGTAACCCATTTTCTTCATACGAGTAACCTCAATCATTCATAAAAGTAAACTGATTAGTATTCCTTTTTGTAATAAAAGTAACCACATTTATTTATAAGATTAACACCATTTTATTGCTAAGAGTAACCATATATTCATACAAGTAACTCCATTTGCTCATAAGAGTAACTCCATTTGTTCATAAGGGTTTTTGCACAAGGGTCAACTTCAAAAGGTCATATCTCACAGCACACTTAATATTTTTGTGAAGATTCAAGTTGGAGATGAAAATTTGGCTCGATAGCGTTTCAACGCCTGGTCAAAAGCTCGATTCCGATGAGAAAAGAGTGAGATATGACTATTTGAAAATGAGCTGACGGGCTGATAGGGTGCCATGCGCTCGGCCACACCTATAATTTCACGTGTGGCCGGTTGTATGCAAGACACGCTAAATATTCAATTGTTGCATTCTTTCTGTTACGGAGTAAGTGATGAGTGAGATTTATCTCACTCTTAGGGTAGTTTTTTAGGCTATTTTACTTGATTTATTTTGCATTTTAGTTCCCTTTTTCCTTAATTTCACCTCCTTTTCTATCTAACTCTCTAGCACATGTGTACATGTATTTGCAACCCCCTCCCCTACTCTTCTATTTGATCTTTGATGTGTAGGAACTTGAGTTCCTACAAGCTTAGAGGGGAGCAAAAAGGAAAGCAAGAAGAAAAGGACCGCTCGATCCGTCAGCAGCCCGCCCGAGCAAACAATCAGCCCGCCCGGGCCAGCGAGCCCGCCCGAGCAAACAGGCAGCCCGCCCGGGCGCTACATCAGGCAAACTTACTGCCTCTTGCCTGGGAATTTAATGCACGCCTGGGGTATCAGACCGGCCCATTCACCCTGCACCGCGTGGGCCACCCAGTGAGCCCTCCCGGGCTCCTCTTACCAGACCGCCCGGGCCCGTTTTAGCCAGCCCGAGCCTCTGTTCGCTAGGCCTTTTTTCGAATTTCTTTTCTTTTACGACTTGTGTAATTAGAGGGGGTATAAATACTCCTCTACCCTATTTTGGAAAGCATCCCCAGATTTTTGGAACCCTAATCTTGCTTACTAGTGTAGGAGAGAGAAAACTTGGCTCAAGAGGTGTAATTTGGAGATTGAAAATCAATGAAAAAGTGACAATTTCTTTGAAGTTTCTTGTTTCCTTAGTAATCCTCTCAATCCTTTCTTTCTTTCTCATTATTTTTATGCATTTCTACTTTATGTTTTCATTGTTTAATCTTCATGCTTAGTAGTTAATCTAGATTAAAGTTTTCATCCTTTCTTAGATTCTTCTTGTTTGCTCACTAGATTTTGTTCTGTTTTTACTCTAAAGTATTGATTTTTGGTATTTTGCTATTTTTAGATTGTTGATCTATTGCTAGATTTTCCATGTTTAGGATGTTTGGTAGTATAATGGGTAGTGAGTAGTTCATTAACTAGGATTGGGAGTAGCCCAATCATTGTTCGCATCCTATTTTCATGCGTAGAGTTTATTGGGTTGGTTATGTTTGGGATTTGTGCAATTTTAATCTTTGATGTCGATTGGTGACTTAGTTGATGTGAGCTCCATCATCTTTTGATCCTTTATTGCCCATTTAATGGTTTACCTTTATGTGGTTGACCTTCATGATTGATTGACTAGTTGTTACACATCACTTGTTGGTTGGTATTAACTTGGGTTTGATTTTAATTCTTAACTTGGCCTAGTTAGGTGATAACGCCTCGAAATATAGGTTTTGTTGCCATAATTAAGACTCTAAACTCCCTAACAACGATTTTAGAGGTGTTTAGGTTTGTTTATTCCCTTTGCATATCCCCAATGCTTGTCAACCCCCTTATCTCTACTTGGATGTTGGATGTGAACTATGATTGTGGTGATTTCCCATTCCTAGTGCTTTCTTAATTTGTTTTTAATAGTTTTAATCATTTAGTTCAACCAAAACTTGGCGATTTCTTCAACTTAGCTTACTTGTAGCGACTCTACCTTGGTGAGACCTCTGATCCTTGTGGTTCGACCCTTAATAGTTAGGTTTTTTTATTTGACATTAGGGGAGTTAGTAACGACCTAGTTTCCCTTGTTCAAATTGGCGTCGTTGCCGGGGAATTGGCGTATTTTCATTGAGTAGTAGTTTTGCTTGTGAGTCTAAGTCCTTATTTTCTTTTCTTGTCCTTTTGTTGTTTGTGTGTTGGTGTCCTTTACTTGCTAAAGTTGTTTGAGTACCCCTCCTGAGCCTTGTGGTCTTGTATGCCAAGAAGCAATCGTGCTTTGCCTCTTATTCCATTTGATAGGGAACTTGAGAGAACCGTAAAAGCTATAAGAAGAGGGTTGAGAGGCGAGAGAGTGCAAGAGCAACCGCATCCTACCTTCACTATTGAAAATCCTCGAAGTTCTACAAGTTCATCTATTTCTGAGAAATTTGAGGAAGAAATGGGGGAAGTAAACAACCGGAGTTTGAGAGACTATGGTGCTCCTATGGCATATACTCCAACAAGTGCCATTGTTGCACCCACCACACAAGCAAATGATTTTGAATTCAAACCGGCTTTCATTCAACTCATCTTAAACAATCAATTTGGGGGTAGTTGCCATGAATGCCTTCGAGAACACTTGAGGAGGTTTACTGAGTTTTGCTCGACGGTGAAGCACAATGGAGTCACACAAGATTACATCCGCCTAAGCATGTTCAAGTTCTCCTTAAGATATGAAGGATCACGTTGGCTCATGGATTTACCTCCTAACTCACTCACCACATGGGAAGAAGTCACCAAAGCTTTCTTAGGCCAATTTTATTCTTTGCAAAAGACGACCGAAATGAGAGCTAAGATTGTGACATTCAATGATAAAGAAGGTGAGAGTCTAAATGAAGCATGGGAGAGATTCAAAAGCCTCTTGAGAGAGTGTCCACATCATGATATGGGGAAGGAGATGCATCTTCATTGTTTCTACAATGGACTTTCTTCTCACAATAAGATGAGTCTAAACGCGGGAGCGGGTGGACCCATAATGATGAAAGCACCCCATCTCCTTACGTAGCAAAGCTTCCCTACCCAAGTAGGTTTTCTTCTTCTAAGCTTGATGACCAATTTGCTAAGTTCCTTGAAGTCTTGAAAAAGCTCCATGTTAATATCCCATTCACCGAAGCACTAAAACAAATGCCAACTTATGCTAAGTTCTTAAAAGAGATCCTATCCAAGAAAAGGGACCTAGATAGTGTGGACACCATTATCTTGACCGAGAGTTGTAGTGCTATAATTCAAAACAAGTTGCCCACTAAGTTGAAGGACCCCGGTAGTTTCAATATACCATGTGCTATTGGTGACATGACCATTGACCGAGCTTTATGTGACTTAGGAGCTAGTGTTAGCTTGATGCCACACTCCGTTTGCAAAAGATTGAACCTAGGAGAGTTGAAGCCCACTCACATTTCACTTCAATTAGCCGATAGATCGGTTAAGATGCCCATAGGAAAGTTAGAAGATGTCCCCCTTAGGGTGGGAAAGTTCTATATTCCCGTGGACTTTGTGGTGCTTGAAATGGATGAAGATCCAAATGTTCCAATCATCCTAGGTAGACCATTCTTAGCTTCGGCGGGGGCAATTATTGATGTTAAAAATGGCAAGCTAACCTTGAGAGTAGGAGATGATAAGATTGAATTCAACCTCTCACAAATCATGAAATGTCCACCATTTACGGATGATTGTTTTAGAGTTGAAACAATTGATTATGATGTTCCCCAACCCAAGCATGTTTATGATAATGATTTTCTTGCTCTTGCATTGGTTGATGATGATTGTGGAAGTTATGAGGTGAAGTCAATAGTTGAGCTACTTGACTCCACCCTAACTCTTGAACCATTTGAAGATATGTTCTTGGCTATTGATGAGAAAGAGGCAAAAATTTCAAAAAGTGATACTAAAGCTCCGGAGGTAGAATTAAAACCTCTACCTTCGAACCTTAAGTATGTTTTTCTTGGCCCTTCCTCTACATATCCCGTAATTGTAAACGCCGAATTGAGTCAAGAACAAATGTCTAAATTGCTTGATGTGTTGCGATTGCATAAGAGTTTGTTAGGCTATGCGATTGATGATTTGAAGGGGATTAGCCCAACTCTTTGTATGCATCGTATTCTCTTGGAGGATGATCTTAAACCCGCAAGAGAAAGGCAAAGGAAATTGAATCCTTCCATGATGGAAGTTGTAAAAAGGAGGTCCTTAAACTACTTGCTTCGGGGGATCATCTATCCTATTTCGGATAGTAAGGGGGGTATCCTCGGTGCAAGTAGTCCCTAAGAAGGGGGATGACGGTGATTCGCAATGATGTTGGCAAACTCATCCCCACTAGGACCGTTACGGGGTGGAGAATGTGCATTGATTATCGAAAACTAAATGTCTCCACCCGAAAGGATCATTTTCCATTGCCTTTTCATTGATCAAATGTTGGAAAGATTGGCGATGCATAACTACTTTTGCTATCTTGATGGTTACTCGGGTTCTTTCAAATCCCCATTCACTCGGAGGATCAAGAAAAACGACTTTCACTTACCCTTATGGTACCCATATGCTTATCGTAGGATGCCATTTGGGCTATGTAATGCACCGGCAACTTTCCAACGTTGTATGATGGCAATCTTTGCCAACATGATCGAAGATACCATGGAAGTTTTTATGGATGATTTTTCCGTATGTGGTTCTTCATTTGACGTTTGCTTATCTAACCTCACTCAATGTTTGGAAAGATGTGAGAAATCCAACCTTGTCCTTAATTGGGAAAAATGTCACTTTATGGTTCAGAAGGCATTGTTCTTGGGCATAAAGTGTCATCCCAAGGAATCAAGTGGATAAGGCCAAGGTTGAGGTGATTGAGAGACTTCCACCTCCAACTACGATTAAGGGGGTGAGATCTTTTCTAGCCGTATGTCGATTTCTCACGGGAGGTTTATTAAAGATTTCTCTAAAATCACCGGACCTCTCTCATCGCTCTTCTCCAAAAGGAGAGTGAGTTTGTATTTGATGATGTGTGCCTAGATGCTTTTTGTAGGATTAAAGAAGCTCTCACCTCCGTTCCAATTGTCCAACCACCGGAGTGGACACTTCCCTTTGAACTCATGTGTGATCAGAGTGATAATGCTATTGGAGCAGGTCCTTGGGTCGGAAGAAAGAAGGAAAGACTCATGTCATATACTATGCTAAAGAAGACCCTCGATGATGCATGCAACGACTACACTACTACCGAGAAGGTTATTGGCGGTGGTGTACGCCTTTGAGAAGTTTAGATCATACCTTGTTGGGTCCAAGACTATTGTGTACACCGAAAATTCGGCACTCAAGTACTTAATGTCTAAGAAATATGCTAAACCAAGGTTGATTCGATGGGTCTTGCTTCTTAAGAATTTGACATAGATGTGAGAGACAAGAAAGGATGTGACAATGTTGTTACGGATCACCTCTCTAGATTGGAGCCTATGGAGCTTGGTATGGATGATGCTCCCATTAATGAAGATCTTCGTGACGATGCCTTATATGCTATCGAGAGCAAGGACCTCCCTTGGTTCGCCGATATTATGAATTTCTAGCTTATGGTGCAATTCCCCGAATTTACACCCACAACAAAGGCGTAAGCTTCAAGCATGATTCAAGGTACTACATATGGGATGAGCCCTTGCTTTACAAGAGGTGCTCGGTAGCGTTGTATAGGAGGTGTGTCCCTAATGAAGAGATGAAAGGAGTTCCAGAGATGTGTCATTCTTCCCCTTGTGGAGGGCACATGGGTTGAAATAAGACCGCCATCGCGAGTTCTTGAAAGTGGTTTGTTTTGGCCCACTCTTGAGGATTCATGGGCTTTTGTGAAAACATGTGATCGTTGTCAAAGTATCGGGAATATTTCTAAGAGGGATGAAATGCCCCAAAATTCAATCCAAGTGGAGGTATTTGATGTGTGGGCGATTGACTTTATGGGACCCTTCCCTCCTCTTGTGGCGACCTCTACATTCTTCTTGCGGTGGATTATGTCTCTAAATGGGTTGAATGTCTTACAAGCCTCACCAATGATTCAAAGGTCGTGACTAAGTTGTTCAAAAAGGACTATTTTTCCACGATTTGGCGTGCCCAAGGCCATTATAAGTGATTGGGGTTCCTATTTTGCTAAGAAGTCATTCTAAGCTCTCTTAGCTAAATATGGTGTTCACCATAGGCTTGGTCTCTCTTACCACCCTCGAAACAAGTGGGGCGAGCCGAAGTGTCAAATAGAGAGATCAAGGTGCTCTAGAGAAGACCGTGGATAGGAATAGAACGGATTGGTCACTCAAGCTTGATGATGCACTATGGGCCTATCGAACCGCCTTGAGACTCCTATTGGCACCACTCCATACAAGTTAGTGTATGGAAAGTCTTGCCACCTAGGTGGAACTTGAGCACAAGACTCATTGGGCAATCGAGGCCCTTAACTTTGATTTGAAGAGTGCGGGTGACAAGAGACTCCTGGATCTTAATGAGCTTGAAGAACTGCACATGGACGCTTATGATTGTGCGAGCATATCTGAAAAGCTAGGCAGCAGATTGGCATGGCAAGCACATTGTTAAGAAGGAGTTCCATGTTGGTGACCAAGTCCCTCTCTGACTCACGATTGAAGCTCTTCCTCGAAAGCTCAAATCAAGATGGAGTGACCCTTATGAAGTTAAGGAAGTCTTTCCTTATGGCTCGGTCACCATCTCTTGTCGAGCCGAAGCCCATTCAAGGTCAATGGGCACCAGATTGAAGAAATACTATGGTGATGCCTTTGTTAGAGCAATCTCTACTACCATCCTTGGGGACTTCACTCCACCTCCTCTAACATGAAGCACACATTCCATCATGGTCGAAGCTAAAGACCTTAAAACAAGCGCTTTTGGGAGGCAACCCAAATTTCCTACACTTTCTCTTCTTCATTACTTTTTTTATTTTTTTCTATTTTTATTATTTTTAATTTTTCTCACTAATTCTTGTTTTATTGTTATATGAACTCTTTTTACTATGAAAAAAAAAACAAAGAACCAGGGCTAAGGAAAGGAAGGGAAAGAGGAAGCAAAGAAGAAGAAAAAAACAAAGCAAAAGGAATTGATAAGGAGCCCGAGCCCGCCCGAGCTCAGATGGCTCGCCCGAGCAAAACAGCCGTCCCCCGTCCGGCGGTGGCTTGCTCGCCCGGGGTCGAGCTCGGGACATTTGCCAATTTGGGAAAAAAATGCTGTCCGCTTGGGTAAAGCCCGGCCTCGCCTACCTGCTTGCAGGAGCTTGGAAAGACGCTCGCCCCGAGGTAGTTCATAAAGCCGTCCCGGGCTCCCGTGCGCACTCAGTAGAAAAAAAAAACAACGCTCATGCCTCTTTCTTGCTTCCTCTCTTTTTCATTTTCTCTCATTCTCGACTCATCTCCCTCACTCTCTCACTCATCTCCCACTCAAAACCCTCGAACCCTCACATTTCAAACTCTCAAATCCTCATTTTCCATCAAGATCCACTCATTTAAACCACAAAATCACCACATTTTCCATCTTCTCTACAAAAATCCCAACAAATTTCACTCTTTAACTCACAAAATCCCCTCTTTCACAAACCCTTAAACCTAAACTTTCTCTCTCCTCCATTAACACTCAAGGAAGCTTCAAGGGTAGAAGAGCATCACATTTTGGGCTAAAAGGATAAGATTTTGCAAGGCTTTAAGGAATTTCTCCATTGTTGGGTAACAAATTCCTCTAACTCTTGCTTATTTTTATTTCTTTCTCTCAATATCCTAGTTATAATCTAGTTTTTCCCCATTATTGTTGCTCCCCTTGATTTTGGTGTAGGATAGTTGATTAGTTGAAATTATTATGCTACATTAGATAATTGTTTATGATTTGATTGTGGTATTAGTTGCGATTTGATTGTGGTATTAGTTGTGGATTAGTCCTTGATTTGTTTTTCTTTATAGTTTTTTTTTAGTTGTGAAATAATCGTTGGTTTTGTGTGGTTTGCTTGTGGATCAGTTGAAATTTGTATTAGAGATTTGTTGAAATTGTAGATTAGTGTTTGTGCTTTTGTTTAGCTTTGTAAGTTTGACATTGTACTTGTTGAGTTAATTTGTGATTGCAATTTGGGAATTAACTTTACTTGATTAAACAACCTCGACATTGTAGTTAAAACGAAAATTTACGATTTTCGATTTTCATAACAATGTCAAGAC
>CANSZD010000076.1:237500-331246 GCA_947648045.1 Beta corolliflora | reverse complement strand
AAAACCAATATAACATATCGCTATACATTGTGATAGTGATGCAGCATTAACGGAGCTTATAGTCAAGTGTATAATGGTAAGTCGAGGGTACATTGGTGTGAGACATAGTTATGTCCAGGACTTATCAAAGATAGTGCAATTACTTTGATTATGTGAGAACTACGTATAATCTGTGAATTATTTTACAAAGGCTTGTAGGCTAGAGATACGGTGAAGAGGATGGTGATCGGTTTAGGACCTTTTAGTGCCCATTGGTAATCACGCAGTAGGGGAATCTTAACCACGCCCAATAAGGCGTTGGGTCTTGAGTTCCAATAAGATTAATTTCCTTATTTGATGATTGAAAGAACTTATATGAACATCAAAGGTAAAGTTCTTTAAATGCGTGATGGTTTCCAAGAGGTTGTTTTTAATCTTAATAGGTCTCTTGACATTGTGCATTATTAGGAGCATGTTTTCTTAGAAATCCCACCTATGTAAGTGCGAAGTTTGGCCGCTTCAAGGAGCTAGTGGGGCTTAGCTTTGATGCACTTATGAATTGATATGGACACATGCCTTATTAGTGTCAAGTATATATTAGAAATAAGTAGTTAATCTTGTGTGTGTAATATCTTCAAGTTTTCATTATGTGTTGCTAATGTTTCAATCATTTATCGACACGTTTGGATACGAATGCTTGGAATGTGTATTATACTAAGTGGAAGTTCAAGTTTTTGTACACTTTCATTTAAGCATGAGATTGTTTTGTAGATGATGTTTAAGGAATGAATCTTTTATGTATACTCTAAATGGGGAGTATTGTTCCGCGATTTAGAGTATAGCGGTGATTTGGTTCATGATGTGTGTTGCTTAGGTAACTTGGTCATGATGTCGTAACTTTCAAGCAAAACATGGTATATATTATATGCTATATAGATGTCATGGGCATTACACGACTAAATACGGTCACAACGTGACTAAACACAGTCAGCTCGCACCACGCGAGGAGTGTCGCACCTCGCGACGTGTAACACGCGCCTGCAGGAAGTGGTCGCACCCCGCGACTTGCTGGGATGCCCAGCTCGCGACTCGCGACGCTCGTCGTACCTCACGACGACTTCGTGATTTGTGTTGTTTCGCAAATTGTTTTACGGTTATTCAAAGCGTTGTGTTGGTTTGTTTTGGTTCTTCTGAAACAGTATAACGTAATATAAATATGAGATCTCTCATATGATGAAGTTATGAAAAGAAACTCTCTTTCACATTTTCTCTCAACTTTCAAGATCAAAACTGAAATTATTCTTCATTACAAATCTCACAACCTCATTTACAATTGATAGTGTTGATAGTTAGCGTGACCACTATTGTTTCTTCTTTATATTTCGAAGGTCAATTCCGTGTAACCCGTGCTATACGAATAGTGTCGGAATATTACTTTTCAAAAAGTGCATCACACCTAGAAGATCGTTCTATATATCTTGTGACCCTTGTTCTTCTTAGTATTCCTAATACCCTTAAGATCCTACTAAACGAAATTTAATGCCTGAAGCATTATTAATATCACATTTGAGGATATACAGTAACACACGGTTATTTGTGATATTTTTATATTTATGAAATTACCACTTGTAAAATGAAGAATTGTAGGATTAACAATGAAAAATTAAGAAAAAGGGGAGGAAATAGAACCTCTTTGTTTTTTAAGTTGCAACGCTTTAACTTCTACACTTGAAATTATTAAGTCAATTTTTTTTTTTCACTTGAAAGATAATCAAATAGAAGTATATTTTATTTTTATATTATTTCTTGTATTAAAAAAAGATATTAGAATTATCTCTATTTCTTTGTGTCAATTTTTAAAACAGTCCCTACTCTTCCTCTTCATGCATTTATCAAGAAGATGAGGAGGATCTCAGCTCTATTCAGTTCATAGATCACTCCAGTTGCCCTTACCTTTCTCTACAGGTACTTGTTTGTAGCTCCATATCTTTTGTTAAGGTGACATAATGTTCAGCTCATTTTGTAAAATGAAACCGTCATCATTACCCTTGAAAGCAGTCTTCATACCTTAATCAGTTAATCGAATGGTGACTCAGCCCACTTACATCATCAAAAGAATAGCAAATTTTCCCTACTTGTTTTCTGTCATCATAGTAGTAGCTTGCTTCTAATTTCGAGTTTACTTGTATATTTACAAGATAAAAGTAGAACTACTTTATTATTAGGTAATTCTATCATGTTAAAGGAAATTTACTCCTTTCTAAAATAAAGAGCTCATCTAATTGGGAGCCATATTTATAATATTCCCTAAGATCCTAACTATTTCCATCTTTAATTTGCAACTCGTAAACATTATTAATGTAATTTTTATGAAATGACATGTTAAACATAATGACATGTTAAACATAATGACATAGAGAGAAAAAAATTTCGCATAAATAGAGAGAAACTCACTGATAAGATTACTAAAAGTACTATAATAATAAAAAAAAAACTCATTAGAAGAGTAGCTTACAATCAATCTAATTGTTAATGAAACTTTGAGAAGAAAATTTATAATTTGAGAGAATAGTGGAAAAAAAAGAAGACTGAATAAATAGTTATATCATTAGATTTATCTTAATTCTTTTAAAAAAATTAGTAATTACGGAGCGTAAATTATTGTAGAGTGGAGGAAGCATTTTCTATATACATTTATTTGATAAAGATGTAATTTTGCGGAGACCCATCCTTGATCCATCCGTGTAATGGCCTAAGCAATCCATGCAAATCGACCCACTACCTAAAAGTAAACTGATTGATGAGAACGGCCATAAAATTTCAATTGGGATTTTACGTAATTGGCCAGTCCATGCTGTAAAATTTCAAGAATGTCGCCATTTTGGCATTTAACTAAACCATATATATAAAGTCCTGTCGGATTGTGGGATAGTGTAATGATAGTATGATAGTATCTAGTGTTCTGGTTGGTAGTTCATGAATCATACATGATCTATTTGATTTCATACCACTTGTAGAGGTAGTGTTTTCTAATTTCTAGTCCCTCCATTTCAAAATATATAAGGAATGTATGCTCATAAAAATTTGCTTTCATTACAAATATCTTTTATAATAGGATTTTTGTAACCTTTTTTTTTTTTTTAATAAGGTAAGGAGAAAAGAAGGTTAGGAGACCCTCCACACGAGGGGAGCTCCAACCTTATCGTTTACAAGAATAGAATGAAGAGCAGAATGAGTACAATCATCGATATTAAACTGAGAATCAACTAAATGACCGACATTGGCGATCCAATCTGCTGCTTTGTTTGCTTCCCGGTAGACATGACGCATAGCCCACGAAGAGAAAGAACGAAGAAGAGCTTTGAAATCTTGGATGATATGAGCAATCTGCCTAGGAGGAGACCAGATACCTTTAACTGCGTTGATGACCAAAAGATTATCACCTTCAATTTGGAGTTGACGAATATTGCTCTGGATAGCTAGGCGAAGCCCTTGTTGAAGAGCAGTTGCCTCGGCAATGAACACGGAAGATCGAAGAACCAAGGTTGAAAGCTGCAGCTTTGTGGAGATGGCCAACAACATCTCTAATGATAATACCTGCTGCTGTAGAAGTACCGCGAACCGAACCGTCGAAATTCTTGTATAGCATCAAAATTCTTATATAAGATGTCATTATACAAAATATTTCTATTTCAATATCCAATCAAACTAAAAAAATCTTACTGAATTCTCTCTATTTTCAGTATCTATCCTTATTTATTATTCTCAAATAGAATCTTGTTGTATATTTTTTTAAAAATCTTGATTAACCTATGCCTTGGCATAGTTTATAGTTTAGAAAAGTCCTTCATAATATAACAAATTAAATATAAATAGAGTTTTTCTAACATATGCACAAAGTGCATAGGATTAGCTTTTTATTTTTACATTTGCTTAACAAAACTGATATATAAAAAAATAAAATAAAAAATAAACTGATATATATGGAATAACGTCCATATATAATTAACTATGTCGTATATATTGGTTTTGTGAAGTAGACTTATAATTAATAGCTAAATCTATGCATCAAGTGCATAAGTTAGAAAAATAATATATATATTTCATCTATTTCTTAATACATGCGACATTGGCAAATGACACATAAACCAAGGAGGAGGAGAGGGGTGAAACATGATCCATGTGGTCAAATAATAAAATAAAACTTTCTTTCTATATGAATTTGCCAATAAGATTAATGTTGCAAGTATTATGAAACTCATCCCAGAAAGGAATATGTTGCATGTATCAAGAAACAGATGTAGAATTAGTTTTTTAACACCCCTTTGGCCCACACTCTATCTCTATCAATAAAAGTACCCAATTTTCTCTCTTCTTCAATAAAAAAAATATCCCACCTACTCCTATCACATCAATTTTTTAAAAATAACATTTAATAATAAGACTATAATTTATCATATTATCATATTAGAGTACGTGTCTCAATAAGTGTTCAGATTTTTTTGTGACGGGGTCGGGGGAGTATAAGTGAAAGTTGTTGGCATTGTCATTGATGGTAAAACTCAGCCATATAGATTCGTGATAGAATAATAATTTAGGAGTGTGCACACATTAGATAAGAAGGGAATAACAGAAGCTAAGAGGTTTCATTAATTTGTTTTTCAAATATTTATATTGTGTTTTGGATCATATTCAAATACTTTTGTTTTCCTTCAAGGAATGTATAAAAATTTATTAATGTTGTAAAAAAAATGGTTTAAGTTTGGCCATGGTATGAACAATTTTTATGTTCCTTTTGGAGAGGAATTGGACAAAGCTCGTGGGGTCATGGGATGATGACAAAGATAATTTTTTTTCTTGAGATTATTTTTCAAATAAACAGATTTGTTCACTATTTTATGTTAAGAATACCACTTTTCGTAAGTTTCATAAAATTTGAAGAAAATATATCCCACAAAATAATTGTGATGTAGAGAAAAAATCTTGTAAAAACTCCACATACGGCTACAAGTTTTTTCTAAGGTAAAAAAGGTTACATGCATTAAGAGAAGTTAAGTCTTGGAGATTTATGGGGCCCTACTCTAAAATGGAAAATGGGCCCTTTTTTTCCCGTTAGTGAGAGAAAAAAAGACCACAATTTTCCGTAGAGAGTAGAGAGAATCAATACTAATTGATGGATTGGTTTTATTTTTGATAATTCTGAAAAAGTATTGATGACAATATTTGATGGAAGAAGTTAGAAAGTTAAAGATATGCCGTTTACGGTTTACAAAGCATCATACTTTTTAAAATTGGGCCCTTTGAAATAAAACCAAATTTTTTTGGATTAGGGGCCTTGTGCAAAGGGACTCTTTGCGCACCCACAACTACGGCTCTAGGTAGGGGAGTTCTCTAATTTGCACTCCATTGATAGGCAATTTGGCTTTTTTTTCCTCATGTCTCACGTATACGTACAAACTTCACATTCTTGAACCCCTCTTCGCATTCCTTGCATTTGTTGAGCACAATAAATTAAAGCACATATATTCATTAATGACATCTTGGGAAATGAGTTGAGTGGTCGTTTTACAATCGAAAAATATTACAATTTGGTCAATGTATTCTCTTTTAGCTATAAGAAGTCCTTAAATAATACTCCATCCGTTCCATAATATAGCGCATACATCGCAAAATATTGTGCCATTTTATATTTTATCAATTTGTTTGGACTAAATTATCCTCAATTTCTTTTTCGATAAATACTCATTATGATTAGATACATATATACTCATTTGAAAAGATACATATTCATTTAATTAATCAGATACATACTCATTTAATTAATCAAATACATACTCATTTGATAAGATGCATACTCATTTACCCTTGAGTGTACATAGAGCTATATGTACACCCGAGAGTTTATGTACCATGTGACAAATGAGGCATCCACATTAACAAACAACAGCGGCGTATCCAGGATTTCACCCACGTGGGTTCGGAATTAAAGAGACGTTAAACAAAAAAAAGATCAATTTAAATTGCTTAAAAATAAAATACATCAATTCAAATTCGGAATTACAACCGATAAATACGAGAATAACTTCATAAATTACAAGAAGAAAAAAAACTAAAAAATCATTCTACGAGTTTTCATATTTTGAAAGCATTCTGATACATCATCATCACTAACTCGAGAAAAAAGATTTCTCGAGAGAAAGGTGACTAAACTATCATTCAATAGTTGATCACCCATGCTATTACGTAACTTGTTCTTCACATAAGTCATTGAGGAGAACACTCTTTCCACACTTGCCGTCGCTAAGAGACTCAATGATTGATGATTTAGGCTTTGTGAAAAAATTAAATTTCTCTTGAGCTTCATTATGAACACTTTTTATACCACCAACATGTTTGTCAAATCTTTCAATCTTGTTCCAACCTCTAAATCCTCCATTTACAAAACAATCACCACCCGGGGAACTAGTTTTGTCCTTAAACAAATAACACACAAAACAAAAGGCGGCATCTTTCTCAACACTATACTCAAGCCAATCATATTTATCAAACCAATCAACATTGAAACGGCGCATACCTCCAATATCCCTTTGAGGAAAATGATGAGTGCGTGGGGCACAACGTTTCTTAGCAACATATCCTCTCCTCACGGCATCTTGATCATTTTTAGGATACTCTATGATCGGAATCCTCTTTCCCGGATCGTGAGGGAGAAGTTCAACATCATAAGTCTTATCTTCCACATTAGCATTTGAACAATTTGCTCTTTGTGTAGTGTTTTGTTGACTTTGTTGTGGAACTTGTGGTGGCAGTGAACTAGGGGCAGTGGGATGGGATTGAAGTTCATCCTCATCAATTGGAGACTCCCTTGTATTTGGTGAAGAACAAGCTGAAGACTTTTGAGACTTCCAAAAGTGTTCCAAACTTTTCATCCTTCATGAGTTCATTCACAAATTACTTAAAATTAAACAACTTTCTTGGCAATTGACAATTTGACATCACTAAATTATACTCTAAATCTCTAATTTCAATTCATCCAAGCATGAAGCATTCCAATAATTTCAATTCAATTTATCCAAGCATGAAGCATTCCAATAATATCAATTCAATTCATCCAAGCATGAAGCATTCCAATAATAGCAATTCAATTCATCCCAGCATGAAGCATTCCAATAATTTCAAATGAATTGGTAAATGAAATGAAAGTTTAAGCAAAGAATGAAAGAAATTAGTCAATTACCTAAACAAATTCGAGTAGAGGCTAGAGAAGACAGAAGAGGAGAGATGAGAAATGCGTATGCGTTCGTGCGAGGTGCGATTTTGCCGCAGCCGGCGCACGGCGATCGTCGACTCGTCGAAGTGCGAGAAGAGCCTGGTCGTGGACTCGTGGTGGCGCCGCGTCGTGCGGTCGTGCCTTACTGCCTTTGTCGAGTTGAGTTTGAGAGTTAAACCCTAAACGGTTTGTGAAAATGAAAAGGGGGAGTCGAAGAGAGGAGAGAGAATTAGAGAAAAGAAAACCAGATGGAAAAAAAAGGAGCCGAGGAGGCTCGAACTCGGGACACGAATCACGCGTGGGCGGACAAATCATTATCTTATCACGCGGAACCACTGAGCTATTGTTGATCTAAGTGAACTCTAGCGCACTTTCTTCCTTATAACCTATTTTTGTTTTTTTTTTCCAGAATTTTCTTTGTTTTTTTTCTAAATTTTTGTGGGTTCAGCTGAACCCACTGAACCCACGCTATATCCGCCCCTGACAAACAACCAAAGGGGGTTATTAACGTAACCCGGGGAAGTAAGAGTGTAGGATGATTTTTGAAATGGTGAGGAGCTGGAAGATACAAGTTTGTAAGGTATTCCTATTATTACTAATAAGTTTTTTTGGGGGGTTATTACTAATAAGTTTAATATAGTATTAGTTATTATATAGTACATTATTACTACTAATATTGTACTTTATCGCTATTTTTGTTATATACTAGCAATCAATGTTATCAGGATTGGGATCCTACTTTAGATCGTAGGGGTTAGTGGGATCGAATTGGTAGGATCAGATCTTAGGATCGTATTCTGTAAAATAGAGATAATTATGCTAGAATATGGTGAGGATCTCATGTTAAAAAAGTACACATATTAATAATGACTTATTTCATTAGCAAATGGTGATAGTTTTTCAATACTATAAGATTGAAGTAACATGCAACCAAAATCTAATAGCAGAAATATAATATGTGAAATTACTTTATGATTTTTTTACGATTAGATCGTAGAATCATATAGGATCGTAGAATCGTATAAAGATCCTACCATGTGATTTTTTGTGGTTGGGTAGGATCGAAAGATCCTTCAAAATTAAGATCCTACGTAGGATCGGGATCGGTGAGGTCCTTCTGGATCGTAGAATCATAGGATCGTAAGATCCAGATTGGGACTTTAACAACAATGCTTGCAATTATTTCTAACTTTATGTAATCTATTTATTAATTATTGTCGTTAATATTATTGATATTATTACAACTTGTAATTAATCTTTTTCGGCATATCTCTATTGTTTTTTTTTATACTTATTACTTACTTGAGAATTCTATTGTCATTGATATCTTTAATGATATATTTATTGAATTTAGTATAATTTGATACATATGTAGCACATACATTGAGACGATGTGATAGTATATTTCCTTAGAAATTAACCAAAAAGATAGTGAAATTTCATACTCCTTCCATTCCTTGTTGATGTTTCTACGTGAATCTTGGAATTATTTAGAGTTACATAGAATCTCCTAAATTTTTCAGGATATATAAGAAAAAACATAGTCATGTTGAGTCTTGTTTGATTCCTCTCAATAAAAAATTTAATAATATCAATAATTAAAGATGTGCATTGATAAAAATGCAAGTCAAATTAGGAACATCAATAAGAAATGAAAAGAGGTGTATAAGATTAGTATAGATCATATCATATATATTTAATTATATCAGACTATTGTAGGGCTATAATGCATGGTATCCTCATATAAAAAATGTCACTAATAAGGTTTCATCTCAGTCATCCCACAACCTTAATACTTCCTTCTTTTTTTAATACTCACAACGTCGAAGTGTGCACAATGATACCAAGGAGAGGAGAGAAATAGAGAAGAACAACTCATATGTGTTAGGAGAGAGAAAGAGATAATTTATTACAAAAAATTTCAATACACAAGTAATAGAGAATTTTGTAAAATAGAAAACGTTGCAAGTGCTTTCTATTTACCTGAAGGCATTTCTGACCATAGCCCTTGTATTATCAAGATTGATAAAGTTGTGGTGAGTAGAAATAAATCTTTTAAATACTGCAACATGTGGGGTCTTGCTGAAGATTTTGATAGTATTGTGCAAGATAGTTGGCAGATGGAGGTGCAGGGTGTTCCAATGTATAAGCTGGTTGTGAAGCTGAAGAGGTTGAAGCCTATTCTTAAGCAGTTGAATAGAAATAGATTTTCAGATATTGAATCTGCAGCTATGTTGGCTTTTACTAGGCTTACTGAGGTTCAAGCTCAAATTCAAGCTCAGTCTTTGAGTTGTGATCTTCATATGGAGGAGAAGAATGCTTTGCAAGAATATAACAGACTCAATGAAGCCAGAATGTCTTTTTTGAAGCAAAAAGTGAAGAATGACTGGTTTAAAGGTGGAGATGAGAACACTGCATATTTTCATGCTTGTTTAAGGAAGAGAAGAGTGAATAATCAAGTTGCTAGGATCAAGAACATTGAAGGGGTTTGGCAGGAGGATGTCACACATATTGAAGCTGCTTTTATTCAATATTATGAGCAGTTGCTAGGTACTGCTGAAGAGAATGTTAAGGGTGTTAGTGCTAGTGTGGTGAATGAAGGTCCGCTGGTGAGTGCTGATCAGCAACAAGCTCTGTGTGCTCCTTTTACTGGTGAGGAGGTAAGAAGAGCTGTTTTTGATATTCATGACTCAAAGGCTGCTGGTCCTGATGGTTACTCTAGTGGTTTTTTTAAGAAAGCCTGGAATTATATTGGTGAGTATGTGGTGAATGCAGTCCTTGATTTTTTTGCTACAGGGAAAATTTTAAGGCAAATTAATTGCACCACTCTTTTTCTTATCCCTAAATGTGAACAGCCTGAAAATGTTACCCAATTTAGACCCATTGCATGTTGCAATGTTATCTACAAGGTAATTTCTAAGCTGTTGTGCTCTAGATTGAAGCAGGTTCTGCCTTGTATCGTGGATAGTGTGCAAAGTGTTTTTATTGAGAAGAGAATGATTATGCATAATATCTTAATTTGCCAAGATATTTTTAAGCAATACATAAGTAAAAGTCTGCCAGCAAGGTGTACCATGAAGGTAAACCTGAGAAAAGCATATGATTTAGTCCACTGGAGTTTTATTGAAGATTTTCTTAGGAGGCTACAGTTTCCTTCTCAGTTTGTAAAGTGGATTATGAATTGCATTTCAACACCTTCACTTTCTCTTTGTATAAATGGGAATGTGTGTGGTTTTTTTAAGGGTAAGAAAGGGCTCAGACAAGGAGACCCTGTCTCTCCTCTTATTTTTGTTATTGTGATGGAGTATTTCACAAGGATTTTAAGTAAGATGAGCAGGAAGGAAGGCTTTTCTTTTCATCATAGATGTGGTGAGGTTAAGTTGACTCACCTCATCTTTGCAGATGATCTTATGATGTTCTGCAAGGGTAATGTGAACTCAGTTCTGTTAATGGTCAGAGCTATGAAGGCTTTCACTCAGGCTTCAGGTTTTCATGCTAACAAAGAAAAAACTGCTTTGTATTTTGGGAATGTCACAGAGGAAGTTCAAGATAGAATGCTACAGGTTACTGGATTTACAAAATGTACATTCCCTTTTAGATATCTGGGAGTACCTATTTCTGCTAGGAAGTAGAGTGTGGCATATTGTGATTTATTGGTGGATAGGATTATTAAGAAAATTCTATGCTGGACATCAAGACATCTCTCTTATGCAGCTAGGAATGTCTTGGTAAATGTTGTGCTCTTAAGCATTCATACATATTGGACTCAAGTTTTTTTGATGCCTAGGAGTGTGTTAGAGAAGATTACTCAAGTTTGTAGATCATTTCTGTGGGAAGGCAAATCAAACTTGCATAGACTTCCTACAGTTGCATGGGATTGGGTGTGTAAGCCTAAGAAGATGGGTGGCTTAGGGATCAGAGATTGTATGAAGTGGAACCAAGCTGCCTTGGGGAAGTATGTGTGGCAGATTGCTAATAAAGAAGACACTTTATGGATCAAATGGATCCATAGTGTGTATATTAGAGATGCTAACTGGTGGGAGTATGAAGCTCCAAGTACAGCAAGCTGGGGGTGGAAGATGATATGTAAAGTGAAGAACCAGTTTAAGCAAGCTTATAATCAGAATTCTTGGCTGGATGGTTCAAAAGATTATTCAATCAAGGAGTGTTATAAATGGTTGACTATAGGTCAAGTGAAAGTGGAGTGGCATCATTGGGTCTGGAGTAAAGATAACATACTTAAACATGCTTTAATAGCATGGATGGCTGCTTTGGGGAAACTCAGAACCAAGGATAAGTTAAAGCAAGCTGGTGTCTGTCAAGATGATGATTGTTTGTTATGTACTCAGGGTATTGATTCTTGTCAACACTTGTTTTTTCATTGTGCTTTTAGTGGTCAAATTTGTGAGCATATAATGCAGTGGCTTCACATTGGATTTAGTTCACCTGAGCTTTTGTATAGTAGATGGAAGAAATGGGGCAGAAGGTATAGATCTAAGATACAACAGAGACTATGTTATGCCAGCCTTGCTGCACTGGTGTATCACATCTGAAGGGCTCGAAATCATGCTTTATGGGAGGGTGCTGTTTTGAGACCAGATATTGTCATTAAACAAATTCAAGCTGATATTTGTATTAGAGATAGAAATAAGATGACAGAAAGATGGAGTGTGGCAGATAGAGAGTGGTTTAGTGAATTATGTAGGATGGAGTAAGTTTGATGTGTTTATTGCTTTTTTGCAGTATGTTGTTGCTTTCTTTTGATTGAGAAAGCTAGTTTAGGTTGTATTTGTTGGTGCTTTCATGCTATTTGGTATAATACTTACATTTTACCAAAAAAAAAAAACGTTGCAAGTGCTAAAAAAGAATGTAGAAAGTATTAAATACGAGTATAATCTTTACCACTATACTAATCTTGATTTGTGTAGTATTTATTTTCTTGACTTTAATTGGATATCGAATGACTAGTACTCTAGATAACAAGAGTTTTACTATATTGACATGAAAAATGGTACTAGGTCAGGAGAAGAGCTTTACTTATTGGGATTTGCATATCGTAGTAGTATAGCCGTATAGGGAAGGGAGAAATGTATGGAAAAATCAATACACGACAAGATAGGGGTGGATATGGAAACTCGAAAGTGGCAAACCTGCAGGTTTACATTGAAACACACTCGTGCCATCTTGGAATCATAAAAGAAAAAAAAATGAAAATAGTGATCGAAGAGCCATATGCCCGAACATTTTTTTCATATTTATACCTACGTTCATTAGTTTATCAGGATTATTTAACTACAATAATATAAATTTTGACTGTTTCGCTCACAATAATACAAACTTTTGATTATTATGTAACATAACTGACTTTATATCAAAATTCCAAGAGTATGTCAATATAACTTGGAACCTATAAAAAAGGTAAAAAAAAATTAAAAAACCAAAATCTCTTTCTCTCTCCTTCCCCTCCCCGAACCACCCGAAACCACCCCCCCCCCCACAAAACCGCCCTCCCCCGCCTACGAAACCTCCCCCATCCCGCCCCCCACCAGCCGAACCCAACTCCTCCACCAAACTCAAAGAAGACGCTCTCTCCTCCTCCGACTCTGACGACGAACAACCACCGCCTTCCACCCCTCCTCCTCCTTCTGCTGCCAAAAAAACTCCCGCATTCGCACCCGCAACCACCAAACTCGAATAATAATCAATCTCATATAAACCATCATTATCAATTCAGCAACCAGATCAGGAACCAAGATAATTTATCAAATAATTAGCTCAAATATAGCAAATCCTGTCAAAGAACAAAAAAGCACAAGAATTTCCAATCCATCAATCACTTTAATAATCTAGCATAGGGGAGTAGCGAAAATGAAACCCTAACGAAATGCCAATAACACCAAATCACAAATCAGCAACCCTCACCGATTTTATATTAAACTCGCAAATTTCAAAAACACTAACGAAATACGTAAATCGAATCATACATATGATTAGGAAAAGAAGAGTTATGAAGCTAAAGTTGCAAATTTCAAAAGCCCTAACACAAAAAAGGAAAAAAATCAAGTTACCATTGCTTGTTGTTGACAATCACAAAAGAGAAGGATTAGGTGATCTTCGTCAGCAACAAGATCCAACAAAACCCTTCTTGCCGACAAAGCGACGAGGAGAGAGAATGAACAAGGCGGCAGCGCGACGTTCCAGACGAGGTTGTTCAGGGATGACTTGACGAAATGAGGAGGATCCGATGGCGGAGGGGAGAGAGAGTGAGCTAGACGATTGAGAGGAGGAGAGTCGGCAGCGGTGAAGAGGCGGCGGAAAATAGTCGGTTTAGGAGAGAGGAGGGACACGAGAGAGTGAGAGTGAGATTGAGGGAATAGAGAGAGTGAGATGAAGGGACGCGCGAAAGGGTGGTTTCGTGGGTTGGGGAGGGGCTTGGGGGAGGAGGAAAAGAGATAAACGGTTTTTGGGTGGTAGTGTTGTGTTGTGGAGCAAAAGAAACAAAAAAGGTTTTTTTTTGGTTTTTTTTATCTAAATTAAAATTGAAAAACCAACCAATAAAAAAGTGACATGTGTCACAGTTGACGTGTTTATCAGACTAAATCCGATTTTGACCTACTCTAGAAATTTTGGTATAAAGTTTGCTATATTATATAATAATCGAAAGTTTGTATTATTACGAGCAAAGCGGTCAAAGTTTGTATTATTCTAGTTAAATAATCCATTATCATACATTTAATGTTAATTTTGTTGTTCAACAAACAAAAGTTACGTAGTATACTGTTTCTGCTAAGAAATTAAGGATTGTAATATGTTGTGAGGTGTGATGTGGGCCCCAAGAGCGTTCGCCTGAGGTCCGATATCCGTATGCCGGAAACCTGCAAAATGAAGTTAAACTACCCCGGGGGTGGTTCCGAGATCGCCCCTCCGACGCTCAAGTCAGATATGATTGAGGTAGAGAGATAAAGTCTAGAGAGAGATGCTCTAGTTTGTTAGGTGAGAATTGAATACCTGTTCATTGATGAGGCAGTTGGTATTTATAGTGTTGGGGATTTCCCAGACAGGGAACATTGTTCAGATGGGCCTTTTTTGGGAGCAATGCTATGTTGCCTTTTCAGGCAATGATTGCTAGGGATCCTCTGAGGTTAGGTCAACCCCATGGTGGGACCCCCCATTGCCACCTCTCCTGGGCTTTGGAGGCTTTTGTATCTTTATTGGGCTATTGGTTAATTCAGCCCAAACAATTAGCCCCACGCCAGGGATGGCGGATCATGGGGGCCTGACTGAGTGATTCCCGTCCGTGGCGGAATAGCGAATGCCGTAACCCTGACTGACTTACTGTCCATCCAAAAAGGACAGACTAAGTATGCCTTGACACCGACCGTGCCGCTTTCTGTTGAAGAGAAGGGGACCGATAAGGTCACCTCCTGGCGGAAAGGATGGAGCCGACCGAGTCACTTCCCTTTTGAAAGGAAAGCGCCGACCAGATCCTTCCTCATGGGAGAAATGGGCACCGACCGGGTTACCCCCTACTGGAGAGCCGATCGGGTGATTTCTCTAGGATGGCTGACCAGGTCACTTCCTGTTTGAAGGAAAGACACCGACCGGGTCCTTCCTCATGGAAGAAATGGGCACCGACCGGGTCCTTCCTCATGGAAGAAATGGGCACCGACCGGGTCACCCCTATTGGAGGGCCGACCGGATTACTTCCTGTTCGAGTAGGTGCTAGCTGATACAAGGTCATACTTGACCAAGTATAGAAGCGATTCGGCAACGAGTGAAGCTCCTGTTGACCAAGTGGGTCATGAGGCTACTCGGATGAGGGGCTAATGAGCCCCGAGCTGTCCGAGTAGGTGCTAGCTGATACAAGGTCATACTTGACCAAGTATAGAAGCGACTCGGCAAGGAGTGAAGCTCCTGTTGACCGAGTGGGTCATGAGGCTACTCGGATGAGGGGCTAATGAGCCCCAAGCTGTCCGAGTAGGTGCTAGCTGATACAAGGTCATACTTGACCAAGTATAGAAGCGACTCGGCAAGGAGTGAAGCTCCTATTGACCGAGTGGGTCATGAGGCTACTCGGATGAGGGGCTAATGAGCCCCAAGCTGTCCGAGTAGGTCTAGCCAGGTCATCCAAGTAGAGCGAAGGCAGGAGGAAAGGGGAGCCAAGCGTGGTACCAAGGCAACTACCAGATAGCGACAAGAGAGTCCCACAGTGGGTCAGAGGCTACTCATGAGGGCTAATGAGCCCCAAGCTGTCCGAGTAGGTGCTAGCTGATACAAGGTCATACTTAACCAAGTATAGAAGTGACTCGGCAAGAAGTGAAGCTCCTGTTAACCGAGTGGGTCATGAGGCTACTCGGATGAGGGGCTAATGAGCCCCAAGCTGTCCGAGTAGGTGCTAGCTGATACAAGGTCACACTTGACCAAGTATAGAAGCGACTCGGCAAGGAGTGGAGCTCCTGTTGACCGAGTGGGTCATGGGGCTACTCGGATGAGGGGCTAATGAGCCCCAAGCTGTCCGAGTAGGTGCTAGCTGATACAAGGTCACACTTGACCAAGTATAGAAGCGACTCGGCAAGGAGTGAAGCTCCTGTTGACCGAGTGGGTCATGAGGCTACTCGGATGAGGGGCTAATGAGCCCCATGCTGTCCGAATGGGTGCCGGTTGATCTTCTCACTTCCTCTGACCCTGAACGCCACATGGTCGATTTTGGTACTCGTGTTCTAGGGGACCCCTCTTGTTGGTTTAGCTGACTAGGAATTGCCTGGGGTCTTGGCGATTCACATTCTTGGACACTGTTGGATTCTTAGTGAGGTTGGTTGAATAGGTCTAATTGAGCCTCCTTTGTGACCCCATTAAGGCGACGCGGGGGGGTTTGCGTTGCACATCCCCCTAGGCGTGCTTATATATGCGAGGGAGGAGAGAGAGTTGGGGATCATTTGCTCATTTCTCCAATTCCTCTCTCTCAAAAATCTTCAAATCTTCTCCAATTCTCCCAAGTTCTTCCTCCAGTATCTTCGTCCGACCAGGTACGCTCTTGCTCTTTCTTTAAGTTTTTCTTTCTTTTTCTTCGAATAATCTCGGCCGACTCCCTTGTTCATAAATAATGGGAGATTCGTCCGAGTCGTTGACATCGCCGACCTCACTCCCTTACAAATTTTCCGAGGAGGTGAGGGAATGGGAATAACGCTGGTGTCGACGGTAATAAGTTGCCCCGACCCTTCGGCTGTGCCCGACGCGGTTGCTCTTCCGAGCCCGTCTTCTTCGGTGGAGGAGGAGGCCGAGGGTGTCATTCCCTATCCTTGGTGTCACTGGCCTATCCCCCCTCGAGGAGTTACTTAGACAAGTATTTGTCTTCTGATGTAGTAAGGGTGGCCATGCCGAGGGGAGCAGGAGAAGCGTCCACTTCGGGTCAGGAACTGGAGTATCCCGACCTTGATCCAAAAGGAGGTCCAGGGAATTTCTTTCCCGAGCCAGGTGTGATAAAATCCCTGGCCGAGGATCTTCAAGGGACGGCAACGAGATTTCAAATAAAGGACCCATACTACTTGGTCCGACCAGAGGCCCATCACACAGTCATTTCTCCTCCACCCGGATGCATAGCGGTCTACTACAAATCGATGGATATGTGGCTTCGGTTTCCTTTGACTCCTTTTGTCAAGGAGTTGCTGAACGCATACAATTTGACGATTTGCCAAGTTTCTCCTAACTCCTGGGGTGGGATCAACGCCTTCCAGATCCTATGCGATTTGATGGATGTCCGACCGACCCTCAAGTTGTGGAGATACCTGTACAAGTTGGTCGAGGTTATGGCTGCGGCGAATGGGCCTGGTTGGTGGAGCTTTCAGATCCGACCAGGGTATCGAACGGTCCTCAATCTCCCTACCTCTCAGAAGGGGTTTCGTAGGGAGTTTGCTTTCATTTATTTTGGCGGGGATTGGGGGATTCCCCTGGTCCCTCCTTCGGCCGAGCCCGTCATTGCTTTGAACTACCGAGTGGGCGAGCTGGATGATGAGGAAGGAGCGGCGGCCTGCTATATGCAGACCGAGTCAAGGATTGTTAACGGGGGCGAGGTATTCATACCTGGCCAATGGTTGCCCAACTGCAAGCTCTTTAAAGACGAGCATTTCCTCTCGGCTATGGGTCTAAGCTAGACCTTTCCGAAGGGTAATCTGCCAAGGAGATGGCTTGGGGTGGTCGGTATGATAATTTTAAGCAATCTATTTTGACTAACACCTTTGCCGTTTTTGTTGCAGAGCCTGCCCGAGCGTATATAAACGAGACCGACCCGACCATGGCGGACAAATTGAGCGTTGCGGCGATGAGGGCTGCCCGACTGAAGGCCGAGATTACGGCTAAGACCATGAAGGTCCCTGCCCCTCCAAAGGTGAAATTTCCATTTTCTTGCTGCTTCTCTTTTTGGCCGAGTAGCAATTCATTTGGTTCTTTTTGCTAACTATTTTCTGCCTTATCTCAGGATCCTGCCAAGCCTAAGACGAAGAAGAGAAAAGAGCGATCATCCGACAAGGTCGCTCAGACCGAGAAGGCGCTCGCGAGAGCTAGGGCCAATCAGGAGAGAGCTGATCGGGAGAAGGAAGCCAAAAAGGCCAAGTCCGTTGAGGTGATCAGCCCGAGGGAGCCGCCACAACCGACTGATGACGGCACTCTATCCCTCCTCCACTCTTAGGATTTCCGGCCGATTGGGAGTCCTCAATACACTCCCATGTCTCCATTCTCCGAGCGGCTTGGGAGTAGCCCGGACGAGGGTGCGGCGCTCGGCGTGCCATTCACCGGACTTAGTCGGGCCAACCGGGAGTACATCGAAGCCACCCACGGTCGGGGTGAGACCAACGAGCTCTTCCGCTCTTGGCTTGACGTAAGTGTTTCTTCTTTCTGACCCTTATTTTATTTGTTCAGTTTTCAAACCTCTAAGCTCTTTCCTTTATTTCAGTTCTCCGCTCGGATGGTCAATGTTGCTCAGAATCGAGTGAGCCTGACCGAGGAGGTGGCCGACCTCAGAGCGAAAGCCAAGAAGCATTTTGATGAGCTTTATCGGGCGAATGAGGACAAGCGCATCGCCGAGTCGAAGCTCGACGATGCCGTGAAGGCCATAAAGAAGGACCAAAAAGATTTCGAAGATGAGCGAGCCAAGTGGGAAAAAGAGAGGATTGACCTCATTCTTGCTCGCGACTCGGCGACGACGGCTAAAGATGATGCTCTTGCCAAGCTGAAAGAGGCCAAGCAGAAGGTGACCGACCTCGAGGCCAACTTAACCGAGTTGGAGGGCAAGGTCAAGACCGAAGAGCAATGGTTCTCCGAATGGGAGAAATCCGAGGCAGCCGAGGCCTACGCCAATGAGGTGGGCAGTGCGGCGCACAAGATGGGGGAGGACGAGGCCCTTGATCGGTTGAAAAAGGTCCTGGCCGAGTCCCATCCTGATTTGATCTGGGCTGATATCTGGTCGGGGTATCAGATGTCGATTGACACCGACAATGCTGAGATCCTGGCTCGGCTGAAGGCGGAGGGGGCCGGGACCGACGATGATGAGGAGGATGAGGAAGATGAAGGCCGAGTGGACGTCAATGTTGTTGACGGCGACGATGATGATGATGATAATGCCGATGGGACCGCCGATGCTGGTCGGGAAGGGGAGCTAGTCGGTGAAAACACCGAGCCTAATTCTGTGAGCATGACTGACCCCCTCCCCCTAGCTCTTAAGACTTATGGCATTGTACTTAGCCGTTTTCTTAGATTTATTTTCACCAACTTTTGTAGCGTTTCCATGTAATTGTCGACCTCTCTAATGGAACGACTTTTGGCTTGACTTTCCGTTTGTTAATTGCAATATTGTCCGACTAGCTTCAATAACTTTTGGCTGGTTAAGTTTTTTGTGCTAACTTTGTTATAGAAATGCCGACCAGCTATGATTTAGCAATTACTACCAAAAACGCCAACTGTTTTGACTCGTTAAGTCTAATTAGGCCGACCATGATACAAAACATGTCGACCAGCTATGATGTGACTATTGCTACCAAACTGCAACTATTAACAAGCCGACCTTAATACAAAATGTGCTGACCGGCTATGATTTATAGCTATTACAATATATGCCCCTATTGCAAGTAACAAACTTTATACAAAGTATATCTTAAGGTTGTCTGCATTCCAGGGTCGGGCCAAGGGGACACCTTCTAGGGACTCTAGTCGGAATGTGCCGGGCTTGATGATTTCTGTTACTTTGTAGGGGCCATCCCAGTTAGGTCCTAGCTTTCCCTTTAAGTGCGAGAGCCCAGTAGCTTCTACTTTTCGAACGACCCAATCGCCATGTTGGATTGGTCTGGACTTCACTCGGCGATTAAACATCCAAGTGACTCTTTGTTTGTACAGAATGGATTTTAGCAGCGCATTGCCCCTTGTTTCTGGCAGCAAGTCCAAGTTGATCGGTTTTTCTTCCTCGTTCTTTTCGAACTCATAGAAAGTCATTCGGGGCGAGGGGATGCCAATCTCGACTGGTAAGACCGCTTCGCTTCCGAACACAAGGCTAAACGGCGAGTGTCCTGTTGCCTCCTTGGCGGTAGTTCGAGCCGACCAGAGGACCCCAGGTAGGTCGTTGACCCAGGCTCCTTTGGCATCCTCCAAAGATTTCTTGATTCCTTTGAGGACTACTTTTTTAGCCGACTCAGCTTGTCCGTTTGTTTGTGGCCGGGATACTGCAGAGAATTTGGTACATATTCCTAAACGGGCACAGTACTCCCGAGTAGGGCCACTGTTGAATTGTCGTCCATTGTCGGAAATCAGGACCCTAGGAACTCCTAATCTGGTTATGATGTTTCTCCAAATGAACGTTTGAACCTGCTTATCTGTTATAGAGGAGAGTGGCTCGGCCTCAGTCCATTTGGTGAAGTAGTCGATGGCGACTATAAGGAACTTCCTTTGACCCGAGGCGGGGGGGAATGGTTCGAGTAGGTCCATACCCCACTTATCAAATGGCAGGACTGCTTGAATTGATGTTAAGGGGGTGGTTGGTGCTCTTGGGATGTCCGAATGGATTTGACAAGACGGGCACCTTTTGACCAGCTCTTGAGCGTATGATTTCAGGGTAGGCCAGTAATAACCTGCTCTGAGAGTTTTTCCAGCTATGGTTCTTCCCCCTTGATGACTCCCACAGGCCCCTTGGTGGATTTCCCTGAGGATGTAATTCCTTTCCTCAGGAGTGACACATTTGAGCAAGGGGTGGGTGAAGGACTTTTTGTAGAGCTGGTCCTCGTGCCATATGAACCATCCAGACTTGTGCTTGACTCGATCGGCTTTTTTGCTGTCTTCTGGCAGGGTTCCGTCTCTTAAATACTCGACCACTTCTTTCATCCATGTGGATGTTCGATTCAATACCAGCTGTTCTTTGACGTTGATGCTTGGCTGACGAAGGACTTCCCACATTATTGTCCGAGGGGCCGACCCTTCTGCTGAGCTGGCCATCCGAGCGAGAGCATCTGCCTGCTGATTTTCCGACCGGGGTATGTGGGTGATGGTGTATTGAGACAGCTGCTTGATTATATCTTGGGTCTTGGTCAAATACATTCACATGTTATCTTCCTTGGCCTTGTACTCGCCTGATACATGACCCACTATCAGCTGTGAGTCAGTTTTGGCGTGGATCTCTGAGGCCCCAGCCAAGATGCATAGCTGAAGTCTGAGGATGAGCGCTTCGTATTCGGCTTCATTGTTAGATCCCAAGAGCTCGAATTTGATGGCATACTCGATCTTTTCCCCGACCGGGGGTTTGATTACCAACCCGGCTCCACACCCTGTCTTCGTGGACGAGCCGTCTACTTGCAACTCTCAGCTATCCTCCCTGCCGACTGGGGGCCTGGTTGTACACTCCGTTATGAAATCGGCCAAGGCCTGGGCATTGATCGCCATCCTGGGCTCGTATTCCAGCCCAAAGTCTGCTAGCTGATCCGCCCAGTCGGTCATCCGACTGGAGTGGTTCCTGCTTTCAATGAGCTTCCTGAGCGGCTGACTTGTAAGGACTTTAATCGGATGGGCCTGGAAGTAAGGCTTGAGTTTCCGACTAGCCATCACTAAGGCGAAAACCATTTTCTCTACTTCGCTGTATTTGGCCTCTGCTCCCCGGAAGGCGTGACTTATGAAGTAGACTGGGTGCTGCTTTTCTTCCCTCTCAGCTATCAGAACAACGTTGAGCGCGTATTCCGAAACGGCCAAATAAATGAACAGCGTTTCTCCCGGCAAGGGGGAAATCAACTTAGGGAGGGTTGATAGATGTGTCTTGAGGGAGGTGAAGGCCTGTTCGGCTTCATCATCCCAAGTGAACTCTTTTCTCTTTAGAGTTTTGAAGAAGTGCAAGCTCTTATCTGCTGACCGGGATAGGAAGCGCCGAGGGCGGCCAAACAGCCGGTTAGGCGTTGTACTTCCCTTACATTCTGAGGAGACTTCATCTTCATCACAGCTTTGATTTTGTCGGGGTTTGCTTCAATTCCTCTTTCATCAACCAGGAATCCGAGGCACTTCCCTCCCTTCACTCCAAAGACGCATTTTTTCGGGTTTAACATCATGCGGAATCTGAACCTTACTTTTGACGATCATGTCGTCGACGTATACCTCAATTTTCCGACCTAGCTAGTCGCTGAAAATTTTGTTGACTGTACGCAGATACGTAGCCTGAATGATTTCCTTTCTTGTTTGAGGATCCATGGCCTTGCCTACTCTCAAAGTCCGACCGAGTCTCTCGTCAATGACGACTTCTTCGTCGTCCTCGGCTGGCTGAGGGCGTTCGTACTGCTTGGGATTTTCTGTGATGCAAACCTCGAAGCCACTTGAGGGCTGACCTTCTTCTCGCTTTCTCTTTTTCGAGTCCTCTTGGACGTCGACCTTGCTTTCAAGCTGTTAACGTAACATTCTCTAGCTGCCTGCTGGTCCCTTTGGATCTTTCCGACTTTACCCTCGTCTGTTTCAAACTGCATGAGGAGTTGGTAAATGGAAATCGCTGCCTTGACCTTGTTAAAAGTTGGTCTTCCCATTATGATATTGTATGGCAGAGGGATGTCCACCACCAGGAAGTCAATCGGTAGGCTTCTTCCTTTGCCCTTCTCTCCCATCCGAGTAGCCAATTTTATAGATCCGACAGGATGTACATACTTTCCCCCGAAGCCTATGAGTGGCTGATTGAGGGGGGTTACGTCCCTTTCATTGTATTTCAGCTTCTTGAGGCACTCTAGTGTGATTATGTCAGCTGAGGATCCATTATCCACCAACACCTGTTTTACTCTTGCATTGGCCACTTTGAGCTCAATGACTAGGGGTCATCATGGGGTGTGTGTAGGGCCCGACTGGATTCCCCGAATGTCATAACGGGACAGTCGGGGCGGGGATGGTGAACATCAAGCACTTGGTGCTTAAGATTCTGGAGGTGGGCTTTGCGTGATCGGCCGGTTAGGCCTCCCAACGCGAAGCCACCTGCTATGACTCCGATGAAGCCCTCCGTTTCCCCGCTGTTGGATTGGCCGACTTTCTGTTTGCCATTTCCCTCACTAGAGTGTTTGAGGTATCGGTTCAGCTTCCCCTGGTCTACCAGGTTGTCGAGGGATTTCTTGAGTTCCCTGCAATCCTTGGTGGTGTGCTCGCGCTCTTTGTGGTATTCACACCACTGACTCTTATCTCTCCGAGCAGTTGACGTCCTGATAGGAGGTGGGCGGGGGACCATGGACTTATCCTTGATATCCAAGTAGATCTCTCTTCTGTTCTTGCTGAATCGGGTGTCGTTGCCATGGTCATTAAACCTGCCAGACCGACCACCCGTCTTCTGTTGTTTAGGCTGGTTCTTGTGGTTTCCTTCTTCTTTTCTCTTCTTGCTACCATCGTCTGAGTGGCGACATATCTCTGTTGCTTGGATGAATCTCTGAGCCTGAGTCATCGCTTCAGAGAAGGTTTTAACTTCGTTTTCTGCCAAGGACCATCATAACCGACCGGTTGAAGTCCGGACATTAGGGCGGCGAACGCCACCGCGTCTTGTAGATCTGAGATTTTTAATGATTCCTCATTGAATCTTTTGATGTAATCGGCTAGGCTGTCATTCTTCTCCTGCCTGACTCCCATCAAATGGAGACTTGTTTTCTTTTGCCTGTTCCCGGCTACAAACTGGTGGATGAATAGGTCTTCGAGCACCGAGAAATCGGACTGGGCGCCTCAAGTATGGCCTGGCTGAAAGGGACCATGAACTTAAGCACCCCGCTGTTGATCCGAACGGGTTTCGATTGGGCGGAATCACCTTGTCCCTCACGCAGAGCGGCCTTTTTATTGAGGATGTACCTCACGTCGTAGCCTTTGCTGAGGCGCTTTTCGCTGAGGAAGTGTCGGACATCATTGTGCTTATGCCCGAATTTGCCTCAGGGTGACTTAGATACGTGAGTTTCTTCCCCCTTTCCTTTTGATCCGTGTCGCTCTTCTTCTCCCTGCTTGGATTGCTGTCGACCCTGATGACTATGTTCCCTCGTACCCGACCGTTGCCGGCTAGGCTGACCTTGGTTCTCTGCCCGAAAGGAAGGGACCAAGGCTTGATTTTTAGGGGGCTGAAGAAAGCGTCCCAGCTGTAGGTTGGCTAACATATCCATCAGGCTTTGCTGCAAGGTCTGCTGGAGCTGAGCGGCTATCAAGTTTATATCCGCTGTGGATATAGGATGAGGGTCAGCGTGTTCTAGCTGCTGTGAGGGTCCTGTCTATTTTCGATGGACCGTTCTTCTTCATGGTCGAGGGTTTGAACGGTCGGCGTTTGGGCCGTTCAGACCTCCGTTGGTGAGATGGTGAAGGGTCCCTTTCGGACCTCTGAGCCTGCGCTGAGGGCTGTCTGGTGCGAGTGCTCTTGGCTGGGGCCATTGTGAAGTGGATCTTACTGAGTGGTGGCGAAGTGACTTTGATTGTAACTTCCCCACAGACGGCGCCAAACTGTTTCTGCTAAGAAATTAAGGATTGTAGTATGTTGTGAGGTGTGATGTGGGCCCCAAGAGCGTTCGCCTGAGCTCCGATATCCGTATGCCGAAAACCTGTAAAATGAAGTTAAACTACCCCGGGGGTGGTTCCGGGATCGCCCCTCCGACGCTCAAGTCAGATATGATTAAGGTAGAGAGATAAAGTCTAGAGAGAGATGCTCTAGTTTGTTAGGTGATAATTGAATACCTGTTCATTGATGAGGCAGTTGGTATTTATAGTGTTGGGGATTTCCCAGACAAGAAACATTGTTCAGATGGGCCTTTTTTGGGAGCAATGGCTATGTTGCCTTTTCAGGCAATGAGTGTTAGGGATCCTCTGAGGTTAGGTCAACCCCATGGTGGGACCCACCATTGCCACCTGTCCCGGGCTTTGGAGGCTTTTGTATCTTTATTGGGCTATTGGTTAATTCAGCCCAAACATATACATTTGTTTAGATAGGAGTTAAAGTCCCTTACAAGAAGGGAGAGAAATATGGAATTCCTCTTAAATCACTCTCAATTAAGAGGATATCATGTAAAGAGTACTTCCTCGTTGTTCGCCAACCTTAATAGAGTCGTCAAGTCAGATGTTTAGGTCAAGTTCAGATGAGATCAATTCATGATGGGTTAATATGTCTTATTAAGGTTGGGTTTAGGTTGTCATTGCTAGGCCAAGTCGTGCATTGTTTTGGTCTGGTTAGCTTTGAGATGGGGTATGTTAAGCCGGTGAAGTTGTTGACGAGTTTTTAATTTGTGACCAAGTCCATATCAGGTTATTATGAGGTAGGACATATTCAGACCGGGTTATCCTTGTATTCAAATTAATTGCCAATTAATTAGGCTTTCTCGTATTCAGGTCAAACTCAAATCAGGTTCTTGTCGTGTCAGAGTTAAGTTCGACACAATCTATCTCATGTCTGCATTTATTGGATTGTACTGTATTCAAATTAGGTTTTTCTACGACATTTTTAGTGTGGATGAGTTTAACTTATTATCTGCTTCGGGCTCATCTAGGTACACATAACTAAAATGATTTGTTATCAATTCAATTTTTTTCAGATCTGGTCATTCCAATGTCGATTAAATTTTGGATCAGGTCGGATCAAATTAGGATCGATTTTAAATTACTCACTAACACTCTATCTACCTTTACAATATCATAAGCACTAAATTTACCTAGCTGTTTATTTAAATCACAAATTATATTATCGATATCTACAAGACCTTTACTCTTCTTAACTCCCTGAACCAATACCGAAGAATCTGAAAAGATTCTAAGTTTCACAATTCCCTTCTCAATCGCTTCCATCACACCCCTAAGCATAGCATATGCCTATGTCTGGAGAGCAGAAGTAGCTATGACCCTATCATTACCCTCGAAAACTACAGAACCATTAATAATGCCCACCCAACCAATAATACCCGCCAAATGTCTTCCATTCTTCATCTTCTTCCAAGCTCCATCAACATGAAGAGTACACTCATCCTCCTCATATCCACCACCTGCCTCACTTCCATCATCCATACCACTTCTATTTTCTCTATTTGCTCTCTCACACATGTTAATTCAGGCCTCCCTTTCATTATTATCCTTTATTCACTTCTCCACCTCTCTCATCATTCCCAAAGGACAAAGCTTCCTTCCTCGAAAAACTACATTATTTCTATATACCCAAATCGCCTACAGAGTAGCAATGAAAATATTACTTCTCATAAAATCATTCTGCTCATTTTTCCAGAAATAACTCAAATAGTTTCTTACCCACAAACTTATTTGAATACCTTCATGTCCCTCCATGCAAAGGCCCAGAGCAGAGCTTCTCCACACCCTCTTAACAATCTCACAATCTCTAAAAAGATGGCATTCAATTTCTTTCTCAACACCACATAAATAACATTCTTCTCTTACTGGGATATTTCTTTTCCTTAAATTGTTATTTGTTGCTACAGCTTTATTCATCATTCTCCATACAAAGACCTTCCATTTTGAAAAGATTTTCATAGCCCACAAACGTCCCTAAAATCTTTTATTAACATTATCCTTTTTCAGAGCACATTTCTTTTCCATTAAGTATGCATACACATCCTTAGATCTTATTTCACCACTCTTATTGTAGTTCCAAGCAAACCCATCCTGCACATCCTCCTGCGGAATATATGTAGATAAAATCCTATACGCTGACTCCCCCTCAAAATTTTTCCAAACCAAACTCGAATTCCAAAACTTACCATCCACACCCATAAGATCATTTACTTTTCGATTACCTTGCTCCTCTAGTGAACACCCATTCTTCAAAATAAGACTTCTCCCTTTGACCCATTTATCATCCATAACATGAGTGTCCTTTCCATTACCAATCTTTCTTATTAATCCACCACCTGCATCCCTCACAGCTCTGTATAGACCCCTAAAACCCCAGGAAGTCGCACCTAGTTTTTTCCCCTTCAACCCTAAAAACAAATGAGATCCCTTGTACTTCGAACACAAGATACGAGCCACCAGAGAATCCCTATTATTATGCACCCGAACTGCTTGTTTAAATAACATCGCTTTGTTAAAAACATGCACATTCTTGATACCCAATCCACCCCATCCTTTTGGCCTTTCCACAATTTCCGTCCTCTTCCAGAAAATTGGATTAGTATCATTTGAATTTCTCCAAAGGAATCTCATAAAGATGGAACTCATCCTATCAGCTGTCCTCTTTGGTATGAGGAAAACTGAAAAAACATGCTGGCACAGTGATGCAAGAATCCCATTTATGAAGATAAGCCGTCCCGCATGAGATAAAGCTAGATGCTTCCAGCTACTTACCTTCTTCTTTATCTTTTCAACCAGAGGCTCAAATTTACGAGAACTTCTGCCATCTATTTCAATGTTGCACCCCAAATATCTTCCCAAGATCTCTAAGGAAGAAGTTCCAATGATGCTTCTCATGAATCTTGTGAGCCTTTGAGGCGTATTCGGGCTGAACATGACTAAAGATTTATTATAATTTATAACCTCTCCTGAGAGAATGCTGAACTTACGAACCCGGTCCTTAGCACAAAGACAACTTTGCGAGATTTGCCTTAAAAAAGATAAGAGAATCATCTGCATAAAATAAATGAGTAATAGAGGGGCTCAATCTCGACACTTTAATACCCTGAATCAACCCCAGCCTCTCAGCACTACTAATCATTCTTGAAAACACTTCCATGACCAGTATGAACAAATATGGCGATAATGGGTCTCCCTGCCTAAGACCACACGTTGGTAAGAATTTCTCTGACGGCTCCCCATTAATTATGATGGAGTATGATAATGTAGTAACACATTGCATAATCCAATGAACATACATATCCGGAAATCCCATCTCCACCAACAACCATTTCAGAAATTTCCAATTAACTTTGTCATATGCTTTAAACATATCAATCTTTAAGGCCGCCAAGTAATTCCTTCTCTTCGTGTGCTTCCTTAGCTTATTCATTATCTCATGAGCAATGAGACAATTGTCATATAATAGTCTTCCTGGCACAAAGGCATTTTGTGTATCCGACACAAGCGAGGAGAGAACTGGTTTAAGCCAATTAGTTAACACCTTTGAAATAATCTTATAAATTACATTGCACAGACTAATAGGCCTGAACTACCCTGCTTCCTCAGGTCTAGCCACCTTAGGAATCAGACATATGTGAGTATAATTCCACTCCTTGCTATGTAGTTATTCAACATTATTGCAATAAATGAATATGGGGAATTGATATTTTGGAAAAAGAACTACCACGATCTAGACATGAGTAACGTAACACTTAATATATATATATATATATATAACGTGGTCATTTAGTTGTAAAAATGTACTTCTAAATATGTGTTTTTTTTCAATAAAATTAAGGGTTTTTTGTCAGAAAGTACCTAATAAAACACAAGTTTTGTAGGGAAGGACCTATTAAATTTTTTTTTGTCTAAAAAGACCTATTAAAATACTTCCGGTTGTTAATAACAACCATTTTATGAATTTCAGGCCAAAACACCAAATTCCGGCGTTCGATGTTTGGGAGGAAAGTTTTCTGAGAATTGAATATGTTTGGGGGAGGCCAGTTAAAATAGGAAAACTGAAAGAGTCAATTGGAGTTAAAAAAAAAGTCAATGGCGGAATTTGGTGTTTTGGCCTGAAATTCATAAAATGGTTGTTATTAACAACCGGAAGTATTTTAATAGGTGTTTTTAGACAAAAAAAAATTTATTAAGTCCTTTCCTACAAAACTTCTGTTTTATTAGGTACTTTCTGAAAAACCCTAAAATTAATTGACCATTTTAGATATGAGATTGAATTATAACGGAACTTTGGAGAAGAAATTAACAAATATATATACATATATATTTAGGATTGGAGTCATGCTTGACATTGATGACAAACTCATACAAAATATATACTAATTACCATTATTCATTATCAATTCCATAATTGAAGATATTCATGTTCAAGTTGTGCATTCACAAGCATGAAAATCAAAGAGTTGCAATCTATATAAACTGAAGAACATTTAGGTGTTCTTTTGGTTGACCATATGAGTTCATACTTCCCAGGAAATTATTTTGTCTGGTTGATCATGAAAATTCCTGAAAAATATGGGTAAGTAATTTCCCCCATTTTGTAGAATTAAAACTTCATAGAAAAGTCTAATTTATTTCCTATGTTTTAATAAACAAAACAATTTCACACTAATGTATTTCCTAAAAATTTCTACTTCCTATATTTTTGTATATCAATTGAGCAAGCAATAGTTATACTTCCTCCATTTTAAAATAATTGAAACATAACTTTGTTTGATATTTACTTCTCTTTATCTCTCTCCTCATCACATGGTTCCCTCTATTTTTTTTTCTCTATCTCTCTCCTCTCCTAAATCACGTGCCAATTTCCTATATTTCACTTAAAACAGAATGGAAAAAGTATATTTTTTGAGTACCAAATGAGATGGTGATGTCTCATCTTATATTTAAAGCGACAAAGAGTGAATATAATAAATTCTGTTTGTGGATCTGTATCAGTTGTAGTAGTGCAAGGAACAGTACAACTGTACCAATATGCTGCAAATTTTGTATTTGGCCCATTCCTATCTCAACTTGGTCCCCTATGCTTCAATTAGCCCTACGTCCCAACTCCCAAGTCCCCAAAATGGGGTGTCCTACAAAATTTATCAGCTTGTGCTTAAATTTGCTAATGCAGTTTTTATCTTAGACTTGGTTTTGCTGCTAAGAACTACTACTAATTTACTTCTCTTCAGCTGCATGCATAGCTTTCTCAAATCCCAAAACCGCATACTTCTGTGATGTTGTGTGAAATATGGTAGTCTAGTTTACTAGGTCACAGCACATTTCCCACTCCGGACATACTTAGATTAACGGTTTCATCTGTTAACAAGAATAGGAGGAAATTGCAAAAGGAAAAATGTTTTCATATGCAATAATCGTAATTCTTTGATGATTATTGTTTTGATGCTATCTCGGTGTCTCCTAGCCGCACTTATATTGTACACCCGGGTCTACTAGGCTCGATAATATAAGCAAAAAAAACTTTTGAAAATGAGCAAAATTAAACTCAAAATGTTCGATATGAGCAAAAATATTTTTTAAATGAGCAAAAGCAACTTTCAAATAAGGCGAATGCAACTTTTAAATGAGCAAAATCTTGAAAATGAACAATTAACTTTAAAATGAGCAATTTGGCTTTTAAATTGAGCAAAAGATGATCCCTCATATACTTTTTTTTTTTACAGGAAAAAAACGGATTTCATTCATAAGAGATAGCCAAAGGGCACTTACAATCAATTCCTGAAAAACCGAAAATTCCAACACAAATATATAACACCTTAGAACTAGATACATTGCAGATTTGATTAAAAACAGCCTTAATAAAAAACTTCATCCGAAGCAATACAATATGTGAGTTCGCTCTGATTCGGCTTAACTTCCACTGATGCATAGTTGTTTGGGTGAAAATACTTCTGTGGTCTTCTAGATTCTTACAGAGAATATAGATTGTTAGATCTTCCTTTTTCATCAGACGAACAAAAAACCAAATTAAACACCGTAAAATAAATACCATCTTAAGGATGGGATATACTTATTGGAAGCAATTAAAGGAGTTTTTGGGGCTTACTACCGGTACGAACACCAGTGGAAGCCCCTACAAAGATTCACAATTGAGGCCAAGAAGAAAAGAGATGAAAGAGAAAGAGAAAGAAGGGTAAAGAATGAAGGAAAAACCTTCAAAAAGAAGAAAACCTAGCGATGGAGGTAGGAAAAACCCTCCCAAGGAGAAACCCTAGAGAGAAAAACCCTCCCAAGGAAAAACCTAGAAGGAACGATGATCCCTCATATACTTAGCTCTACATATACATACCCAGATATACTTTATAAATCTCCTAACTATGGCAGATCCACAAATCTAACTTTTACTGGAGCATCTATCGACCTCGACTTACCCAATAGTAAAAAAGATAAGGACCAAAAGTTCACCAATATTTTAAAACAAAACTTAAGAAACACATTCACTTTCATATCACAATCTAACAATACTTAATTAAAATTTTGATTACATTTGTTCTTGTGTAGTTATCAAATTTCGATACCAATTTAATACAACATTGATGTTAATACTCAAAACCAAATCTTTTCTAAATAAGTAACGGTATCAATATAATAATTGAGTAATTGAGTATAACTCATCTCTAGGGATGGCAATCCAGTCCGAATTCGATCCTGGTCCAATCTGATAAGAAGGAAAAAAAATCCGAGCCGACTCCGAAAAAATAATATGAATCCAACTCCGTTTAAAAAGTCCGACTCCGAGTCGGAGGAGGGTCAAAGTCGGATCCCATAAATAATCCGACTCATGCGATCCGACTATGAGGCAATTAGTCTTATCTTTTTTTTGTTATATATATTAATGTATTATGTAGGTATACTCTGACTTCGACTTTGAGGCAATTGCATTATATAAGATTTTTCTATTGAAAAAATATTGTTAAAAATATTCGTATTATATAAGATTTGGGGCAATCCGAGTAGTAAAGATTAGATTATTCGTATTATATAAGATTTGAGGAATGATTGTTGAAAAAATAGTAATGATTAGATCATTTGTATTATACAAGATTTTTCTATTAAAATAATGGGGCGAAACAAAAGTCGGATCGGGTTGGAGTCAGATATTTGGATCTTAAGTCGGATCAAGTTCGGATTTTCATAGTCGAGTCGATTTAGAATCTGACTTCTTGTAGGGTCGAATTCGGATTATGCATAATTCGGTCCAAGTCTGACTCGTTGTCATCCCTACTCATCACCCATATTGCTATGTAATTTATCATTTATCTAGAGTCATTCCAACAACATTATTCTGCACTTGTTATCGGAGCGGGCTGGGGAGAAACAATATTAACCTAAAAGGAAGAATACCTTTGAATGTGATTCATGTTTTTATGTGTCGATAACATTTTGAATTGCTCATTAAGGCTCTTCACCTTCCAATATCTCATCATTGTGAAAGTGAACAATGAAATTGCAAAGTGAACCTTTCAAAAACAAGTTAACACTTGAAAATTCATTAGCATAATTTTGGCAAGTTTTATTAAGTTTCTTATGTCAAAGGAACAAAACTAATTAGTAGTATTAAAGCAAGATTTACAAACAAGTAGTTCAATACTTACCTCATTGGTTTTCAGGTTCTTATAATTGTACATCAATAACACTTGAGAAAATTTCAATTTCAAGAGGGTAAAAAGTGGTCACTTGTGAGTTGTGACATACCACCACAAATTGTTCTTTCTCCTTGAGATAACATACTTTGACTCCATATTAGAAATCTCAATGTCAATTTCACCATAAAAGAAGTAACATTATTCACTGTTGGACTTGTACCAAGTCATAAGTAATGAAATGACTCCAAATTAACAAAAAAAAGGAACATTATTTATGTGAGAATCTCATCTATTATCTCTCATCTCTTGTAATAAATTCCCCGTAGTCACATCAACCATTTTCATTGTATTATACAGTGTCTTGATCATTTTTTGCAATACCATGTTCAAATCATTAATGTGCCACAAACATGATATAAAATGACATAAACAAGTATGTAAGTGACTTCACTTAATTCTTGTCAACGATGTTGAAATTATCTCTCCAATGGCCATCAAGAGAGACAGCGAGTGAAAATTTTGTCTGATACAAAAGCATCGCATTATAATCAAAGTGAGAACCTTAATGGGTATCACCGAGCCTAATCAAACTAAGTTGTTGAATTATTCAGGTTCTGGATTCGAATTCTCTTAATAACAGTACCTCTGCAACACGACCAGCTTGCCTTTGTCGAATTAATTCTTTACGCTTAGGTGAACCACCCACAAAGTTCGTAAAGGTGTGACCACATCAACAAACATTTAACCACAATTAGCATCATTCTTTGCAAAATATACAAGCATCAATTGAACTTACTTGAAGGGCAAAATAACGAACACAATATGAAAATTGGAAATTCGCTCATAATTAAAGTTTGAAGCCATTAATTACACCTTGCATATTGCTAGAACCATCATAAACTTCGCCTTAGACTTTAGAAAGATTGAGATAGTGTTGCATATATAGTGTTAGTTATGCAAGCCCAATAGTCTAACACGGTTAGTAAGTCCCGGAGACACGTTATGGGTTTCGGGAGTGTTCAAGGAAAAATTATAGACGAATTAGAAAGTTTTTGTTTACCCGCAGGGTAGAACTCGCGCCCACGGGGTGGAACCCTCACCCGCATGATTTTCCAATTTCTTTTCTCTTTTCGTCTTATTTTTTTCTAAGTCTTGTTATGTTAGGATTCTTTAGAGATTTTTTATTTCCTATTAGATTGATAATTATATTAGGAAGATAAATAATTAGTTTCCTAATTAAGTCTAGTTAAATAAGATCTTGTTAGATGCTAATTCTACTAGGGATAAGATTTCATCTATATAAAGGAGATTGAGATCATTATTTTGTATGCTCATCAAATACGGGGAGAGATTATAAAGACTCTTAGGTTTCTAGTTAGAGTTCTTGAGAGATATTGTAATTCACGGGATTTGTGAGTTTTGGAGTTTTGCTAATATTCGTTGAAGGATTAGTGAAAATAATGGTTGGCGGTTTTTCCTATACTTGTTAAGGGGAGAGATTTCCACGTTAAATTTACGTTTTTCATTGCTTTAATTTTCGCTCCTTAGATTTGTTTATACTGTTTACTTGCTACTACGCTTTCGCATAAGTCCTAACATATAGATAATGACTCAATTGCAGTTGGAGGGTCAAGGTGGTGCTAGATTCATTTACAATACCAATAAATTGATCCATGACCCTCCAACAAACATATGAGACCTATAATCATATGCAAAGTTCTTAAATGACTATATAATCACATATATAATATACAGTTAAGAATATTCAAATAAAGGAGTCCAACACCAACAAAGAAAAAATTGTAGCACAAATGCACAATGCTAACATAAAAAAGTACTATTTGGGGACCCCAAATATTTGGGGTCCCTGTGTAGTCGCATACATCGCACATGCTCAACCTCGCCCTTGTTATATCTAGCAGCTCTATAGAGCTGCCCCAAAAGTATACACGACTTTTCATCTTTTTTTTTCCGACCAGACTTAGCTAGTTTCTAGTGAACAAAACTGACTTTTACACAATGAAATCAAATTTCTTAATTATTAAATCTAATTATTGTTTACTTGATTTTATTTTACCTTATAAGTGATTATACTAATTGTAACTAATTTTAATTCATAAATTTTGATCATCAAACATATTTTCACAAGGTAAAAAGAACAAGACCTATATATTGTTCCATGTATTACAATTAACTGTCCCACATTGTTCCATGGATTTCCATACAAATTTGATCAATGGGCATCTAGTGATGACAAAATAACACAACTGTCCCACATTGTTCGTCAAGTTAACGAATAAATCCCTGGTACACAAGCATAATTGTTGTGACGGAAATAATACACAAGCAAAGAAAACAAAAAAAAATTAATGCACATATCTAACGTGGTTAATTCACTAATTATGTGTTAGCTACATCCAATTATCATTGAGGAGAGAGAGTACTAAATACAAAATATAGAGGCAAACAAAGATTAGTCGGTTTATATAGCACCTGTCTAAAAACAAGGCCCAAAATAGAAAACGAAACAGTAAATCCAGACCACATACGTACTATAAGTTTTGGGGGAGATTGCCATATAGCGAAACCCATGTACTTGGTCATTTGAAGCACCAAATAATAGATTCAAGGTATTCCAACAATAATTAATTTTTTTGTCATTTACTAACACTTTTCTCAAGTTATGCCACTTGAAATCGATCCAAAATGCCCCATATAGTGGGTTGTTGGTTGGATGGATAGGTTGTACATGGGAAATCCTATCACTTGGTTTAATATAGGTGGCATCTCAAACACACCAAAAGAAGAAAAGAAATAGTATGCACTTTCGCCTATTATGGCACTTGAAACTTAAGAGAAGTCATTCCTAATTAAATTTAAAGGAACAAAAATTTCTATCTTTTCATAGCATATATGCAATTGATCAAGAACCCAACATATCTGTTAAAAGCCAGTACTAAATTTGACCTTATTACTAAAGATCCACCTTTACAACATAATCAAACTTTTGTTAAAGAGAGGAATTCTGCACAGTTGATAAGTAGCCACTAATATATCTAGTCGAATTATAGTTCAATACACATGTAAGAAAACGTGTCTAGTTCGTTCCCATTTACCCCTTTAACCAGAATTGAGTTATTCTTTTACCATATTGAAACCTACTGGTCTGAGTTACTTCCTCCCCCTTTATCTAATTGCATCCGTTTGATTGTACTATTCACATACAGTAATTTGATCATATATATATATATGGGAAAATTTGTCAATAAATACCATATTTTGGACACTTTTTTGAAATAAATAGGTAGGTTGCCTGAAATTTTATATAAATACCAAGGTTGACTAATTTTTTTTTTGGAATCACTACCACTTAACGGAATCTTACAAAAAAACGTTAGTTTTGCTTCGTTAGTGGCACGTGAAATTACGATTTTACCCTTCCCCCTACCACCACCGTCCCTACCACATGCAACAACCATGCTTGCCACCGTTGCCGCCACCACCACCCCCACCCATTGTTGTTAAAATCCGTATCTTACGATCCTACGATTCTACGATCCGAAAGGACCTCACTGATCCCGATCCTACGTAGGATCTTAATTTTGTAGGATCTTTCGATCCTACCCAACCACAAAAAATCACATGGTAGGATCTTAATACGATTCTACGATCCTACGACTCTATGATCCGATCCTATCGTAAAAAAATTACAGAGTAATTTCACATATTATATTTCTCGAATTAGATTTTGATTGCATGTTACTTCAATCTTATAGTATTGAAAAACTATCACCATTTGCTAATTAAATAGGTCATTATTAATATGTGTAAAATTTTAAAATGAGGTTCTCACCATATTCTAGCGTAATTATCTATATTTTACCAAATTGTAGGATTTTACGATTCTACGATACGATCCCACCGATTCGATCCTACCAACCCCTACGATCCAAAGTAGGATCCCGATCTTGATAACATTGCCCCCACCAACCCAAAAATCGACCCACCCACAACCACAACCAACTACAAAACCACCACCACCTCTCAAAAATCATCAAACCCCACCACCCTAACCAACTACGAAACCACCACCACCTCCACCCACCAAAAAATCGACCCACCCCATAATACTAACCAACTACGAAACCACCATCGCCTCGTAATGGTGGTTAGGAGAGAGAAGGGGATCACAAGGGTAGTGAGTTTCGTGGGGTTTTGGTGGTGGTGGTGGTGGTGGTAGTGGTGGAGGAGATTAATGCAAGGTAAGAAGATAATTTCACATGCCACTAACGGAGCAAAACAAAACGGTTTTGCGAAAGTCTATTAAGTGGTAGTGATTCCAAAAGAAATGGCAGAAAGTTGGTATTTATATAAAATTTTAGACAACCTAGGTATTTATCTCAAAAAAGTGACGAAAGTGTGGTATTTATTAACAAAATTTTCATATATATGATAATTTCTATGGAGTCTTTAAAATCTATACAAATATATTAAAAGGCGTTTGTAAGGAAGCATATGTGCCACGTGACACTCTCCTCATCAAAGGCCTTTGTAATGAAAAGTGAGAGTTTAACCATCAATACACTAAATATTTATCGTCTAATGTTTCAAATATAATATGATAAAGCCTTATAATAATTATATTTAACTAAAAAAAGGCTTAGACAAATACTTATATCTCTAAAACTTTTAATACGGTACTACCAAGAGACTACTAATTACATATAGTCTTACCCAATTCCTTTTAAGCTATTATTTTCAAACTCAAACCTTTAAGGTGTTTTTTTTACTTTATCACGTCATGACGCCAAGTTTTTAATTTCTCACCGAACAAACAAATACGAAAAATAACAAATGAATTATGAAATTTATGAATAATAACATATTTATTTACTGTAATTGACCCGAGGCATCGCGCGGGCCAAAATACTAGTTAAATCATGATTTAGAGAATTTTGACTTGTACTTAACATGTGTGTTTGTTTAATTATTGTTTTTTAAATAAGAATAATAATAATGGTCAAACTATTACATTGACAAACATAATTGTCAAACTGTTGCGAATAAAAAAACACTGAAATAATGTTATTTTTCTTTGTTTGTTTAATTATTGTTTTTTAAATAAGAATAATAATAATGGTCAAACTATTACATTGACAAACATAATTGTTAAACTGTTGCGAATAAAAAAACACTGAAATAATGTTATTTTTCTTTAACACCTTTGCTTCTTTTAATAAGTTGAGTGCAATCAGTGCCCACTCTTCCCCACTCCTCCACCGCCCACTCCCTTCCTCTTCATTCACCTCTTTCTTTCTCTCTCTAAAACTCCCCATTTGCAAAAGCTAAAACATTTGGGCAGCCAACAAATTCCTCCCCTTTATTTCCAAATTTCATCTCTTTTTTTTCTTCTCTTTTCTTTAATCATATTTCATCATGAATGATCCCTACTCAAATTTCTACATTAGATGGTCTAAATTCAACTCTTTCCACCAATTTTCTCCTCCTCCTTCATCTTCTTCTTCAACAACCCCTCATTCTTCTTCTTCTTCTTCTTACCATTTTTACAATAATTATTTCAACACCAATATTACTAATAATAGTAATAATAATACTATAATAATTCCAACTCCACCTTCTTCGCCTCCTTTGAGAGAAGCCCTTCCTCTTTTAAGCTTATGCCCTTCTACCATGGATATTATTCATGAGAATAATCCTAATCAAAATAATAACAACAACAATAACAATATTACGCCGAAATTCGGCAGAAGTAGCAGCTTAGAAGAAGAAGATGATGAAGATGAAGAAGAAACAGTGACAGTAGCTTTGCATATAGGGTTACCAAACCCTAGTGCAGCCGATCTAGCTTCCATTCTCTCTCCTCCTTCAAACTCCCAGATTAGGGAAAATAACATTGCTAAAAATAGTAATAATGATGTAATTAAAGATGATGAAAAAGATGAAGAAGAAGAAACTGAAGATTTTGGGCATCCTTTGATGAGCAGACTTAATAAAGGGCAATATTGGATCCCTACTCCTACACAGATTTTAATTGGTCCCACTCAATTTTCTTGCCCAGTTTGTTACAAGACCTTCAATAGATACAATAACATGCAGGTCAGTTTCTCTCTCTCACTATTTTTTTTGCTGTTATCCTTCCCTTTTTCTTCCAGTAGTTTCTCTCTCTTCTCGATTATAAATATAGGAAAGAAAACTCCCTCTTTTTTTTTTTTGAAGAAATGTCCTTAATTTGCATTTTAATTATAAGTGATGCACTTCTCTTTTTTTTTGTTTTTTTTTTTTTTTTTGAAATATTTTCTGAGAAAATTGATATTTGTATATATGAATCGCGGATAAATCTGATAGGACCTGAGGTTTTTTCGTTTCTAATAAGTTTCCGATCTCGAAATCGAAGCTAAATCACGTAATAATGAACCCCAAAAAAGACCTGAAAATTTAGATTTCCTCGTTTTCGAAAGTTAATTATACTTGAATGGAGGATTTCATGGCTTAAATTCCTAAATTCCGAGATAAAAAGATTGATTTATCTCATTATAAGTTAGACTACTATATGTATCATGGTTATTCTGAAGACAATATGCATGGATTAGGGATTGTTGTTTAAAGATTATGTCTGCCTACTAAACCTATAAACTGGAGTATAATTTATTCTACCTAGCTAGCTACACTATGTCTATAACTAATAAGTAATAACCATATGAGAATCATATTATAAAAATGAATTATATTAAATGTGATTGAACAACACAGGCCAATGTTCTTTCTGCATATAGGAATAGGATGAGTGCTTAGCTTGGGAGTTTGTGCTCATCTCATTGAATATAGAATACTCCATACATACAGTAGTACTATTCTTCTGATTTTGTCAGCTTGCTGGGTCAAAACTCAACATTATTTTCCATTCTGTCTCTTTCCCAACCTGATCTTCATTTATGGTATTTTCATCAACCTCCTCATGTATATATGTATATAACCAGTAGTTCTTCATTAAACTTTATGCATAGAAATTCCATACAAATGCATGTCTCCCTCAAATAATCTGTTGCATTTGAGAAAGTATGTTTTTGTCATTATTATTTTCTAGTACCCCTATTGGGGCCCGCATGACGGGTTATTAGCTCAGTGGTAGAACGCGCTCGTGATAATTATAAATGTTGATTATCTCTATTTCTATTATATAAGGAAGGGAGGAGCTATAGTATCCCCATATTAATTTACTTAAATGTCCATTAGTAAATCAACTACTACTAAAAAAAGGGGAAAACCAAATTCAAACTCAAATATATAATTCAAAAATTAACTTAAATGTTGAAGGCAATCAAGTTATAATTGAGCCACCAAAAAAAGAAACATTGACTATGAGATTTAGTACATTATGTTGAAAAAAAGTAAAAGAGAATATTGCATCAACCAAATATCTTATCAATCAATTGACAAACACAATCAAGTATTACATCAAAACGGAAAATTCAATCAATTAACAAAGTGAAATGATTTATTTAACACAAAAGACTATGTTAATACAACGTAAGAAATCCTAAATTATTCACTTAACATTCTTTTATTGTTCATCAAGTTTAATTTTGAAAACCTAAAAGTAAAAAAAAATTAATAAAAGAAGGGTTAGGTGATAGATGCTTAACCTACGAATTTAGCAAAAAAATAATGTTCAAATTATTTTTACCCCTATTTATGCCCAAGAAGTCTAGAATTTTATGTTTGAAAAAATAAAAAAAAACTCAGGCACGCATCGCGTGCATAATTTGCTAGTTAATCTATAATCAAGGATTTCTCTTAATATATATATAAAGAGGAATTATTTGCAAATAGAATGCTTAAATTATCATCAAGTTGGGAGGTAGAAAAGCAAAAGAGTTATGAAGAGTTATTTTCAAGAAAAAAGAATCATGGATTTTTATTTTTATTTTGAGTGGGAAATGGAATCTTAAATTATTTGGCACATATATTGGTAATCTTTAATCTGCATCAGCTTCTTTCTCCAGCTACTTACAATAAGATCCCCAACATATAGATAACCAAAATTCTATTCTTGTTTTTCTTTTTTCTCTTCTATCTCTCTCAGTGATAATTGCCTGTCAATGATACCCTACTTTTTTAATGGCGACCCATTTCTCTAAATATAAAGTCATAATTCAAGAACCTTAAAACTTAGCCATAACTTACTGAAATTCCTCAACTTTTGGTTTTATTTGTCTGATGTTTCTAGATGATTTTAGTATAAGATTGTCGCGCAATGTGCTTTGATATTTGTAGTGTCAACTACCCTAGATTTTGGTCATGGAACAGTTGAAAGAATGATACTCTTTTACTATACTTTTTTCAGTCATTTTCTATCTGGGTGTCTTTAATTATGAACTACTACTATTTTGATTTTCATTGTGCTCGGAACTTTTGAAAATGGAAGCCGTAGACTATATAATATGAATACTTGTGAGTTTGAGAAAATTCAAGGAGTAAGTGGTTAGTAGGCAATTGACTGAAAAAACTTTGTCTATCCAGTGGGTAATCCACCCACTAGAGATAGACATTAATAATTAGTGGAGTACAACTCAGTAGAGTTAATTATTTTTTAATTGTCTATTTCTAGTGGGTAGTCTACCGAGTGATAAATGTATGTCATGTATCCATCTCCGCAATTAACATAAGTACTGCACTTTTCTTTGTTTTGTTTTCCTTATTTTTTTTGGGAAGTGTGCACATTTAATCATCTCAATTCTTACCTATAACTTATAAGAGAGATTTTGACATCATATGCAACCATTGTATATGTGCCACAACTAATTATCCATTACTCAATATGCAATTTAAGATTTTTTATTTTAAAATTTACCCAAACCTCCCCCCATTTTTTCGGGGTTGTGAAAGGGTTACATTACTACATGGCATAATCTATCTATAAGAAATCTTTTGAGATAGATTATGGGTTATATTCGATGTGGAATTTTTCCTTCTACCCTTCTATTCATTGAAAAACTACTAACTTCCCCTAGACACACAATTATACTTCATGTAAGAGGAGAGAAAGTGTTTGAAGTTGGATCCACTTAGTTTTTTGCTACATTTAAACTTAATGAAGAAATAGAGTGTGAGTTTATCATATGTAAGGAACATAGAGAGTATGGAAGGCATAATGTATACTAGCACTATATGCACGCGATGCGTGCGACAGTATATTAATATTAATAGTAACATAAAAAAGTGTTAAAAAACTAACTTAAGAGTGGAATATTTATGGTGAATATTGATGAGCGTTATGATTTTTTATTAGCATTGCTCTAGTGTAAAGAGTAATGTTTTCCATAAAGGACTATGTTGACGTAGGATATGTTATCTTGTATTTGATAGATAATTCAACAACTCTCCTTTTAAGCAATAATTTAGGCTATGTTATTTATTTAAAAATACATATATTTTGTAGGCGTATTTTATGAGAAGTAGTTTAATTTAATTCCACTGGATAATTGAGGTTTCTAGGCATACTATGGTGAGGAGTGCTTCAATAAAAAAATTATAAATTGATATTATCTGATGATGTATGTTTATCTCTTTAATTATTTATTATCCCAACTAACTGTGAGCCCCAAAAAAATTAAAAAAAAAAGAATATTTTCTAAATTTTTATTTCTTTTATGGGTTGTCAATGCATGTTATCTGAAATTATAAATTGATAATAAGAATCGTTGTCAATCTTTTCTTTTATAATTGTTTGAAAATTAATTTAGTCATCAGTTTATATTTTCAATTGTGAATTTCCTCCTTTTACACATTTTTATGTATTTCTTTTTGGTAATGTAGAACTTTCCTTGTTATCCATATTTGTAATTGAGGAAAGAATTAAGAAAATCTTTTCTTTGTTATTTTTTGAGATTAAGGATATATAAGTCTTTTCAAGGGGGGACACCATAGCTCCCCCCTTGGCTTATATAATAGAGATGGGCCAAGAATGAGTAAAATATTATATATCTATATATCTTTTGCCAAAATAGAAATTACACAAAATGAGTATTTCTTCATGAATAACGGAACTTAGTCGTATAATTTGATTATTGCGATTAATGTATGAATTGGGATAGAATTTTGACAGTTTATACAAAACATAATTTTGATCAAGGTGGAAATACTTTAGATTTTTTTTAAAATGAATTCTAATGGTGATGATTTGGGTTTGGGAAGCTTAATCTACCATGGAAAATTATAGTGTGCTACCATTCTAGCATAGAAAATGTAGAGTTTGTAGTGTGCTACTCCCTCTGTTCTTTTTATCTTTCTCACTTGGAATCTTGGCACTATTCATACTTAAAGAGAATCTTCTCAATTTTTTTCAATTCATAAGAAAAAATATAGTCATGTGGGGTCTTGTTTGATTCGTCTCAATTAGTACATTATTAATATTCAATCGTTATAATTTTCACTAATATATAATAAAAGATATTTAAGTTCAAAGAAGTGCATTGGGAGACGCACAAAAAAAAGTGAGAATGATAAAAAAAAACAGAGGGAGTACCATTCTAGCATGGAAAATTATATGTAGGAAATAGAACCTACTATACCTTGGGTCTTGGGAGGCTCAATCTTGCAAGAAAAAGTCGTTCCTAGGTGCTTCAAAGTTCAATTTCTTTATTTTTTCTCTACATAAAAAAGGGTAAGGTGTATTTTAAAGAACATGCATATTAATAAAAAGGAAAGGAAGAAACCGTATATGACGTGAGCAATAAATGAAGAAGGAAAATCACAAGTCCGAGTTTTTTTTCCCATGTTTTAATCAATGTAAGATTTAGGAAGAGAAAGATACTTCCTCCTTTCCAAATTAGATGTTACACTTTGTATTTTAGGAAGTTTCAAATTAGATGTTACACTGTCATTTTAGGTAATAAGTTCTCTCTATTTCTCTCATATCACATGTGACCCTTTTGTTTTCTTTCTCTATCTCTCTCCTCTCCAAAAATTGTCTAGGATTTTAAAAGTGTAACATCTAAATTAAAACGGAGGAAGTAATTCAAAGTTAAAAGAGATTATGGTTTTTAAAAATTGGAAAAAGGAGAGATTGTATAAGCGGACATAAAACTAGGTACAAATGGACCCTTATGTAACCGATTACCAAAACTAAGTTATTTTCCCCAAACTTGTACTTTATCCAAAACTAGATAACTTGAGTCGGACCCAAAATTATTTAAAACCGGGTCCAATTGAACCAAGCTGAAGATTGACATGACTATTTTTTTATTGTTTTTACAAAAATATAATATGTTACCAATAGACAGATGGCCTTAAATATGACCAAAATATTTTGAAATTGATCGAAACTTAATAGAATGATTATCGCACGAATACACTCCCAATAATTAAACACAAATTCGTTAGTTTAATAAAAAAAGGATATGTTTTTAAAACACCCCAGTCTATGATATTTTGAATTTGTTTAATATTTAGCTATTAGAATTTATTACTTATTTTTTTTTTAACATATCAATTAGTTAGTGTTGTTCTATAATTAGTTAAGATCTATTGAGCATTATTGAGCATAATTAAATGTATCGGACCGAATCTGAAATTAGAAGAGGGAAATATTAGTCTTCTCTATCTTTTTCTCCCCTAAAAATCTTGAATAATGCACATCAATGACTTTCTAGTTTCTGGTTTTTACATAGAAGACTCTAGATAAATTTAAGGTTCAATTTGAGACTAATTTCTCAGGCTTAACTCCTGCATCCACAAATGATAGTTTTGTCGGACCTTATTACAATTTATGAAGTGTACTTCTAACTAGTATTATATCTCACTACATATAATTAAAAACAAGTTACTTGTCCCGGGCGATACTCCCCGGATCATTTACCAATGTGCTTGAAATCTTAAAGCAAAAACTTAAGAGAAGTGGAAAAAAAGAGTTGTAGATATTGATAGTGCTCAGTAAATGATCTTCTAGTTCCTTTTAAATTTTCTACATAGTAAATTATAATATGAATTATTCATCAATATAACCCTCGACTTCAAGAGAATACATATATATAAATATATAATTACTTACAAAGAATATAATTCAATCTTGTTTTTGAAATTTAGGTTAATGTGTAAGAAATATAACCGATGCAATTCAATGGTGTAGTAGTGTTAATTATATGGAGTTTATTAAAATTTGAAGAGCTCTTTTTTTTTTAATATAAGAGTACTGAGAGGTAGAAGACGCGCGTTATTATTAGTATTATCTTAGTGAGTATTAATATATATATTTGTATTTAATCGTTCTAAAATAGAAATATTATCTTGTCGTTAAATGATTTTTTCCCCCCACAAAGACCAACATGAAATTGTAGAGTAGTTGGTTAGTGCATTAGTATCTCAAATGAAAGGTCATGGGTTCCAGTCTTGAAACACACATTTTTATTGTTTAATGTCTCATTTGATTGTGTGGGGGAGGGGGAGTACATGTGGCAACATGGCATGATTTTGCTTTGGTTTTTATATATATATATATATATATATATATATATATATATATATATATATATATATATATATATATATATATATATATATATATATATATATATATATATATATTATGCAAAATACAATTTTAGAATGAATTTTAAAACATGTATCTAATTATCATGATGCTTAATGAAAGATATTGTGGTTTATTGGTAATGTTATGAATTATTCACTAGATTTTAATATGTTTATATTTTGTTGTTTGTGGGGAAAAAGAAATCCAATGATGCCTCTTTCGATCAAGTTGCAGCTCAACAAATCTCTTTGATCCACAAAACTCAAAATGTATTTGTACACAAAAGACTAAAATCAATGAGATATACACTTCCTCCAAATTCAATTACTTCTTTATGCATATCCTACCTCGTTCATTTTTGTTCTTTCTATTCTGACTTCAATGGTCAAACTTTGAAAATTTTGACCTCTAAAATCTTATAATGTAAAATTGAAGTACTTTGTATCATAGAATTGTTATTGATCAATTTGTCTACAAACATACTCTCGTACACATATTTTGTTTATAATTTATATTATCTTATAAAAATTATGATCAAAGTTTGTTCTTGGAGACCATGAGAAAATAAAGTAGGAAGCACAAAAAAGAACAGAGCGAGGGAGTACTATATATTTTCAATCCATAATTAACAATTCAGAATTTAACATGATAATTGGCTTTTTATAAGTTATAGTTTTTCCTAGCCACTTAATTAACTTTTCACTAATAAGATAAGACTATTTTGTCCTGATTTATGGAGGTAGGGTTGGTCCTAAGGATCATTTTTCAGGGACGATTAGCTCTTATTGTCTAGCATTGGTTTTATTTCCACTAATAAAAATGCTTGGATATGTTTTTGTAGATGCATATGTGGGGGCATGGATCTCAATACAGGAAAGGGCCAGAGTCATTAAGAGGCACCCAACCAACAGGAATGCTAAGGCTACCATGCTATTGTTGTGCACCAGGATGCAAGAACAACATAGATCACCCAAGAGCAAAGCCACTCAAGGATTTCCGAACTTTGCAAACTCATTACAAGAGAAAGCATGGGATTAAGCCCTTCATGTGTAGGAAATGCGGCAAGGCCTTCGCTGTACGAGGCGATTGGAGGACTCATGAGAAGAACTGTGGTAAACTTTGGTATTGCATTTGCGGTTCAGATTTTAAGCACAAGAGATCTCTCAAAGACCATATTAAGGCCTTTGGGCATGGGCACGCCGCATACGGTGTAGATGGTTTCGAGGAAGAAGATGAGCCTGCATCTGAAATTGAACATGATCCTGAAGATCATCACATAAGGAAACGACACTAGCTTATGATATAGTAAGTGTATGTATATTTGGTTAATCAAGTTAGTTAATCATAAAGCTTAAGCTATATAGATATAATCTTTTAGATTATACTGTATATTCATTTTGGGTTTTATAAATGGGTATATCTCTAGCTCATGATGATGAAAGATTAGACACTTTATTGTTGTTGCTTTTGTGTAATGCATGGTTGATTAGCAAGGATAGAGGAGCCTAATGGATGGTTTTAATTTAATCAACGTAACTTTGGTAAAGGAGGTGCTTGATTAAAGAGGAGCTAGATAAGACAACCCCACATTCGATGGAAAAGTTGAGAAGCAAAGTAATTTGGTGTTTATTATGAAACATAAGAGAGTTGCTTACTTAAGAAGTACTTTGCAGATTAATATCATTACAATAAAGGCAAGGGGCCAGGAGAAAAAGAATATTCAGTATATACATTAACATTTATGAATTAGCTAGAGCCTATATATCTTTGTGGAAGAGTATGATCACCTATGGTAACCTATGTGGATGATAAGTTGGTTGACCCAACAACTTTAAACCAGACCAACCCCCTATGTGGATGATAAGTTGGTTGACCCAACAACTTTAAACCAGACCAACCCATTGTTCAAATCTTGTATATACTCGAGAGTATTCAAAAGATCCAATTCGATTTGTAGAATGCATGGAGAGGGATGATATTCATCATGACTGATTGATTGTGAGAACACAAATCTTTGGGTATAACTGTTACACCATAATTTATAGTGTAACAACCCAAAAACCTCCTCTTCTTAACTTCTTTGAATACGGTGCTATGTAAATGCTTATTTTTCTGGCTTATTAATACAAAATACCTTAGCTTGTGTTGAAAGACAAGGTGATGTTTTGGTTAATATCACCCTAATTTCATGGGAAAGATCAAACCAAATACTCTACCAAAATAAACTAATGATTGAAAACCTAATACAAGGTGATGTTAGTTAAGTCCAATCGTCCAACAGGATTAGTAGGGTTTGGAGACACATTGGGTGTTTCGAGAGAGAATAAGAGAAATTTGTAAGCGAAGAAGAAAAGATGAAGCGTCAAAGAGAAGTTGTTGATCATGTTGCTCGGGCAAGCGGGCCAGATTGACCGGCCAATTAAGCGGGCCAGATTGATCAGGCAAGCAGTAGCCTTGCTCGGTCAAGCAACTGGTGGCTCGAAAATAGTTTCCAGATATATTTATTCCCTACATGGCTTCCTAGACACCAAAATAAAAAAAATTGAAAAGATTGTTTGAAGCAAATGATTTCTCTAAGAAAAGGTCGTCTCATATATTTCCTCCGTTCTAAATTAAATGAAACACTTACCATTTTAGGCCGTTTCAAAATAAATAAAACTTCACTTCTCTCTATATCTCTTCTCATCACATGAGTCACTCTTTTTCTTTCTCTCTAATCTCTATCTCTCGCCTCTCCTAGATCCATGTGTCAAGGCCCTACTTTTTATTTAAAACAGAATGGAGCAAGTATATTATTTCCCTACCTGACTCCCTAGATACCAAATAAAATAAAAAGAATGTTTGGAGCAAATGATTTCTCTAAGAAAATATGATGAGGCTGTCAGTTCTATTATTGTACTACTAGGCAATCATGGACACATACATAATGAGCTACGGGTTTGTACTACTCTTGTGTAGATGGGTAGATGAAAGGTGCAAGGTGAACCGAAATTTGACGAGATATTAATGAACAACAATTTGCTAATTATGCCATGTATTCGATATCCTCCCCCCCCCCCAAAAAAATGTATTCGATATCTATGAAAGTCAGACGTTGCATCAACATCACACACAATAGCTAGAAGAGGTCCTCCAAGTGTAAGTACTCCCTTAATTCGTTATAAAGATAAAAGTTGATTTCATCTCTTGATTTTAAAAAGGTAAAATTGGCTTCAACACAACAAATTAAAGCTCAGGTGCATCCAACACTCCAAATTTTAACTAGTAGCCAAAACACAACAAACTATTGGTCTGGATGCGATGTACCTCCAACGTCATTTCTGACACGCACCTCACTCAGACCAATAGTTTGTGGTGTTTTAGCTACTAGTCAAAGTTTGGGGTGTTGGGTGCATCCGAGTTATAGTTTGTGGTGTTGAGGCTAATTTTGCCTTATTTAGTTTTTGTTAAAGTCAAACTAAAACCTTTCAACAACAAAGAAATGACGATAAGTTAACTTGATATATACACTTGTAGAATTGTCGTAGTTAAAAAGCACCTGTAGCTTAGACTATATCTATTTTTGTTACCGATCTAGCAAAGACAGTCAAAATTTTATTAAACATAATTATGAAAGCTAAACATACGATTGATGGGCATTTAAAAAGAACATTACTCATGCAAGAGAATAAAGGAGTCATAATACTTTAAAAAAAAATTCATCATAAATTTATTTTATTCAAATTATTTGGTTTTGTATTTTAAGATATGAAATTGTCATTTTGGGATGATGAGATGTAATTGTGAGTTTTCTATTTGTTTATCAATTACTGAATTCAATAATTGTGTGTATGTTATCTTGTCTTTAAATACTTTTTTTCCTACAAAGACCAATATGATATTGTAGATTAGTTGGTTAGTGTCTTTGTATCTCAAATGAGAGGTTATGGGTTCGAGTCTTTTCACACACATTTTATTGTTTACTTTGTGTCATTTGTTTAAGGGGAAGTATGGCAACATAACAATCACTAGTACAAAATAGTCAATTTGCGTCGGACCTGGGACCACTATTTGCGTCGGACATCGGTCGGCAGACACGGGTCTCGTCGCAAATAACGGAGACATGATCTGCGTCGGATAAGAGTCCGACGCGGTTGAGGAACTATTTGCGTCGGACGGGGTCGAGGCGCGACGTACATGACGCCAACCCGATAAGGCAAGCCTACCATTTGTGTCGCACGTTGGACTAAGTGTGACGCGAGATCAAGCATTTTTATTAAAAAAAGGAATTTGCGTCGGATTTTAACCCACATCCGACGCAAATGGCAGATTATACATTAAAAAAAACCAAACCAACCCAAAGAACATTAAGCACGAAATAGTTACGCACATACGAAACTCAATATTTACGCACATATGCAAATCGCAAATTATTAAAACATGGTTCTTTATTCTCTACAATAGTTACGTAATCGAAAACATGAATGAAAATCTAAAATGATAAACTTAACAAATCGTACAAAATAAAATGGAATTAAACAAACTTAAACAACGAAAATCAACAATACTCTACATCCTAAATCTTGTTAGATCGAAATAGAAAGCTTGCTCTTCCTCCACCAGATCTGCAAATCAATAAAATTCATTTTAAATGAGTTAAAAAACTGAAAAAATACAAGAAATTTCATTTTTTTTATAGGTTCAAATTTTTTTGTTTCAAAAATAAACATAAATATGGCAAAACAAAGAAATTCAGAATAAAATGTGAATTAAAAATACGAAAATCGTCGGAATTGGTAGATCGTAGTTGCTCGAAAATCGAAAGCTTGCTCTTCCTCCACAGTTCGAAATTCGGAGAGGAGAGAGAAAATACCCGAGAGAAATACATGAACACCGCGAACGCATGAAGATGCGGAGATGCACTGTTGTTCGATTGATTTCTCTTATGCGTATTGTTCAATTGTTGAAATGTTTGGATGAATTTGGTTGAATTTTGTATTTACATGATCACTAAACCATACCACCAGTAGATTCGAAATTCAGAGGAGAGAGAAAATGGCCAAAAAAAAAGGAAATCGCAGATGAATTTGTTGTTTTAATTTGCCAGAATTTGTGTTTTGAGGGTTTTGTGGTGTTTTTCGATTCGGGTTTTTGTTAATTTTTGAAGATATTTTGTGGTTATGATGTTTTGAGTGATGAGGGTTTCATTTGATGATGAATTTTTCCTTTGTTTGATTGTTGTTTGAGTGAGTGAGAGACAATGAGGTGGGAGAGCGGCGATTGGAAATGTTCAGGTGGGAATGAAGTTAGGGTTTGGGGAAATGAGGTTTTAAAAAGTCATGGCCATCTGCGTCGCGTGTCATGGCCATCCGACGCACATGATTTAATGGCATCCAAGTCATCAAATGATTTGCGTCGCATCCCCCAATCATGCAACGCAAATTATGGGATCCAGCCATCTGCGTCGCACAATAGCTGTATTTGACGCAAATCATATTCGTCATCTGCGTCGCGTTCTCAACCCCGTGCGACGCAAATGACCCTAACACCCATCTGCTATCATTTTGTGCGTCGCATGTTCTTTAATGTGCGACGCAAATAGGCTATTTACGTCAGTGCTTCTAGCGTGCGACGCACATAGACTGACGCAAATTTGCATTTTTCTACTAGTGAATTCTAAGACCTTGGTTATGTATATATATAATTCAATCCAATAAAAAACTACCCATAAGGCCATAATGCAACATGGCCTTTTTCTTTAGGTATTAAGGGAGTAGCGGATTTTACATGTTCATTAGTGTTCTACCTTGCTTGTCTTGCCAAAAGAGAAGTATATATGTGGCCTTGCTGGTTGCTGCTATCCCTTCTTTTGAAGAGCAAGCGGGTTTTCTTGTGAAAGTACTATATACCTCCCCCCCTAAACTGAAAGTATATGTAAACTTAACCTTAGCTTGATCAGTTGATTGTATCTTTATCATCAATCTCTTGGATAGCTCTTAAGTAATAAACTAGTTGTTGACCCGGGCTATGCCCCGAGGTTAATCTATATATTGCATTACATTTTAGTTATTTAAGATGGTTAATGTCGTTCTTTTTTTTTTCTTGTTTCGTTAAAGAATGTAACCGATTAATAAGAGTTTGTTGTTTAGGGGTGTTCAAAATCGATTACCTAGTTATTTGGGTACCAAATATGCGGTACCGGAATACGTGGGTACCCCCTTTTCGGGTACCTAGAAAAGCAGCCCATGACTCGACCCTGAATAACCGGGTACCCGCAAAAATGTCATAGCTTTTTTTTTATGAAAAATAAATCATTGGAAGAGCTATAGAAGAAGCTACTATGAGTATCAACTGCCGATCCATGTTGATTACAGTGTTTTGGGGTACTACCATGAGTGACAATTGTCAATTGCATGCCAACTCTAATCCTCATTCCTGAAAAGGATCTACTACCAATCAACCATAACGTAAATATTCTCACTTGCAGAATGCATCACAACTAATTTTTTCATTAACATGTTGATTCATCCGATCCATTTTTTTACATGTTGATTCATCTGATCCAACTTCTCCTGTAAAATGTTGATTCTTTTTATTATTCATATTTTAATTTCTTTCCCCTCTGAAAGTCACAAGCACAACAACGTGGTATTGGGTAGCTTATAAGATAACTCAATACATTTCACAATTGTTTCTGATCTTATAAGAGGAGATTAAAGTTACTGTGAAAAAAGAAAGAGAAAAAAATATAATGATGCGTTTATTTGGGATACATGTGTAACATAAAAGCAAGCTCATTAACCGACCCGATTTTTGCATCATGTTGACATGTCACCCGAAAAAGGTATAAATATGAAATTTCTTTTTCCCGAGTCGGGTACCCGACCCATAAAAATGAAATTTCATATTTATACCTTTTTCGGGTGACATGTCAACATGATGGGTCAAACGTATCAGGTCTCCTGGATACTTACAATTTGGTTCTCTTAAATTAGAAGCAATGTAGTTTATAGCAATGTAGTTAATTGCATGTAATGTTGGGTCTCCTTAATAATTGTGGGGTATATTGTGGGATGTAAGTTACCATATCTTTAAATGCTTTTCTTAGATGTATGCTATAGTTTTTTTTTCTCTCCATAAAAACCAAAAAAAGATTGTAGATTAGTGGTTAGTATGTTTGTATTTCAAGTGAGAGGTTGCTTGTTCGAGCCTTCATACATATATTTTTGTTGATTACTTTGTATCATTTGTTTGGAGGAAGTACGTGTGGCATTTGCATTTGTTTGCTTTGAGTTTTAGATATATATATAGATGTTTAGTAGTTATTTTCTTTTAACCTTTTGCAATGAATCATTTCATTGCTTTCATGACTACAAGCCTCTATATGGTAGTGAAATGGTGATCTTCAGTAAAAATTACCTTGTTATCACATGTATCACTTCTATGCCCTTATTTCAAAGAGAACCTTCTTGATTTGGTAAACAAACTGGGAAACACAGCAAGTCCATACAGAAGTAGCCCTTCATCGTTCATCAGTAAATTCATGTCCATGAGCAACCTACTGGCCATCATCAACCCTCTCCTGTTGGGTCGAACTAGTAGACGACTCATGCTGGGTCAGGATGACCGTTGTGTCGGCCCGATCCATATATACACAACTCTAGGCCCAATGTAGCATCCATCCAGGAGACTATTGAAATTGAAAAGTATACCATTAGAATATTAGATTACCCAATGTAGACACATAATCGTGTCTCCCTATTTAAGGATCCGATGATGAAACATACCGTGGTCTTAATTGGTCCGACCCAAGGGCAGAGCAGTCTGAAAAGCCATTCAAAACCATTTCGAAAAGTGTTAAAGTCCTATTTTAAAGCCCAATTAATTATTCATGATAATTAATTATATTTTGAGACCAATTCTTTGAAAAGCCCAATTAATTATTTAATAATAATTAATTGTTTTTATTTTAATCAATAAATATTTTCAAAGATAATTTTTATAGTTAAAATCAGATTTTATCCCGTAAAATCAGATTCCGGAATTAAAGGATAAAAGAAAATACGGTTTTTTCACCATATACCCCTGATAAATTTTTTTTTGCACCATATACCCTTTCAACTTTTGAAATTCACCATATACCCCCCACCTTTCAAAAAATGCACCGACTTACCCTTAATGACTAACGGCGTTAAACTCTGTTAGTCATTAAGCCCTAAACTCCCCTCTAACCCTAATTAACTAACCTAATTAAATCTAACCCTAACCCCTAATCTAATACCCTAACACTAACCCTAACCCTAAACACCCTCCCCCACCCTAACCCTAAGTAAACCCTAACTCTCTCTAACCCAACCCCACCACCCCCCCCCCCCACCCAACCCAACCCCAATCTACTACTACCCCCAAAAACCACCGCAGCCTTACCAATTCCCCCAACAACCACCGCAGCCCCCCACCACTTCCCCAACAACCACCGTAGCCCCACCGACCCCCCAAAACCACCGTAACCCCCACCCTCCCTCCCCCACCCCCGCAGCCTCGCCTTGCCCCCTACCCCAACAACCACCCTCGCAGCCTCAACAACCCTCCACCGCCCCCACCCCTTCGATTTTCGCCCCACCCCACCTTTCGCCCCCACCCCATTTTCGCCCCACCCCCTTCGATTTTCGCCCCAACCCAACCCTCCTTCCCCCATCGATTTTCGCCCGACCCCACCGATGTTCGCAACGGTGTTGATGATGATAATGAATTGCGGCCCAAAATGAACTGCAGGTGGTGGGGTTCGCACAACCCTAATTAGGGGAGGGGGTTCGCGTAAGGGGGACGGGGAGGGAGAGGGGTTCGCGCAGCGGGGAAGGGGAGGGGGGGGAGGAGGGTTCGCGACAGCCGGGGGGAGGCGAGGGGAGCCGGCGGGGGAAGGGGAGGGGGTCGGCGGGCGAAGGGGATGGGGTGGTGGTGAGAGGGTGGTGGTGTAGTCGGGGAAAGGGGTGGGGGAGGGGTAGTTAGGGTTAGGGTTAGTGTATTATGTTAGGGTTAGGGTTAGGATTAAGGTTTGATTTAGGTTAGTTAATTAGGGTTAGAGGAGGATTAGGGCCTAATGACTAACGAAAGTCTAACACCGTTAGCCAAAAGGGTAAGTCGATGTATTTTTTTGAAAGGTGGGGGGTATATGGTGAATTTCAAAAGTTGAAAGGGTATATGGTGCAAAAAAAAAATTTATCAGGGGTATATGGTGAAAAAACCGAAGAAAATATTTTAGAACGCGTTTTAAAAAAGGCTGGCAAAGGCGTGTCAAAAGCCAGACTGGTGCGCCTGGCGCACCATTGTGCGTTTGGCGCACAGCCTTGCGCCTGGCACACCTTGCTGCGTCAGGCGCAGCTTTTCCTGACACGTGGCACTGTGCCGTGCGCCTGGCGCACAGCTCTGCGTGAAGCGCAGGTTTCTTTCTTATCTTTTTCAAAACGCGTACCGCGTGTACGCTTTTTACAGGTCATGCCGCGTCACCCACTTGCCACGTCAGCTGCGCCTGGCGCAGCCAGCGCGTGAGGCGCAGTGCCGTTTTCCCTATAAATAGGCCTGATTTCCGGACAGATTTCAGAACGGATTTTTCACATTAACACACTTCGAACTCGACGAATACTTTACGAACCTCTCTACAAACTACAAAACTTCCCAACAAAATTCATACCTTTCAAACACAAAATACATTCAATCTACATACTTTCATATTTTCAGGCTTCACGATTGCTCGTCCCGAAGGTTTTCAATCTCGCAGACCCAAGCCACGGTATAATCTCGAGGGTCCTTAAATAAATTATTTTTATATTGAAGTTACTAACAATTTTCTTTCCTAATGTAGATCTTTAATGTAAAATCTCTATACTGTATATTCTAACCCTTTTTTCTATATTTTCTTTTATTTTCTTTTATTATTGTTCATGCTTTTGTATATTATATGTCCGCCTGATCATTCTATGCCTATTATATGATTGTCCTGCTTTATTCCTTTTATCACCCACATGTTCTTTTTGCTAATCAAAGACCTAAAGAACTATTCTAATATTAATCAGATTAATTTGGACAACTTGTTAGGTTCCCTGTAATATTGATTGCCTAAATAACATATCACTAAAATCAGTCTTTTTATGTGTTTCCTGAACTCACTTAGACTAAATATTTTTAGGGTGTATAAAACATTATTTGATTATTCATTGGCATAAAATTTGTAATGAATCGATATTTAGTAGAGGCCAGCAATGGGCAAACATGGTTCATTATGACCATATTTGTACCCTCACCCCCGAACTCAATCTTTGGTTCATTTTGACCATCTATGGAGTCAGGACGGGGAAATCTACATTGGATAATTTGTCCCTATGATTTTCCTATATCCAATTAGGTTTATGATTCTTCCTAAAAAGAATTGTTGGCGACTTCTTTCAAAACAATTTTCAATAAAACCTTTACAGTGTTGTAGTCAAATCTAATACGCGTTCACACCGCGTAGGCAAAATAGAAACACGCCTACAATTTGGCGACTCCACTGGGGAGGATTTTAAAAAATTAATTTTTTAAATGAGTGGGTGAAACTTAAAAAATACGATTCATTCTTATATTTATGCCTTAGAATGATATACAGTTTTACATATGCATGGCTATTATTTAAGCCATCATAAGGACAATCTACCTTGCCTCATTAGCACATGTTCTATGTGTGAGGTCACCCCCGGGGGGTTTACGCTTTGTCCTTCCAAAAAGCTTCCTGAGCGATAGTGTTGGATCTTAGTCATAAGCAAACCTACCCAACCATGGCATTGTTCTCTTGTTCCTGACTTGAGACTGGAGTGCGTCTTACACGTGGCCACCTCTTTAAGTAGGGGTACGAAGCGTGGGATCAATCTCTTAGTCATGGACCCTTTCAGCCTTAACCTAAACTTGACCAATAGTTGAATGTAGAACTGGACTTTAGGTTGAGAACTTTTGCATCCATGTTACCTGACATTTATGTGTGATTGCAATTTTTGCCTGCTAATATGCTTTACTCCAGAAATTATTGCAAATCATGTCTAAAATAAATCGTCGTTTTCGCCCGAACCTTCATCAATTTATCAATACGCGTGCCGCAGAGCATTGCGCTAAACGCATTAAATTGCGTCTGGCGCAATGCACCTGCGCCAGACGCATAGGCTGTGCGCCGTGTGCACCAGTTGCGTGGCACGCAACCTATTCCTCCCATGCTTATTGGTCTTTTGACCTTTGTTCGAGTCTAAGATAACAAGTTTGCATCGTATCATATTCAAAAAAAAAAAATTCAGTCTTTTCATGCAAGGTCAAGTCCTTCTAAAGAAAAAGTGCATCTAAAATGATCATGTAGAGTTAGAGTCATCATGCATGTCTATCTCTTTCCATTTCCTCCTTGCTGTTCAACAAGTCTTTCCTATCATTCTTACCCTACCATATTCAATCAATTTCAAAAAAAACTTACATCTTTTCAAAATCAATCCTACACCCATGTCTATTCTACCTTTTTCAAAAAAGCATTTACTAATCATCATCATACACATTGGCAAAAACATTTTTCAAATTTAATCCATCATATTTTCCTAACAAAACATAAAACAAAGAGGTTCCTTTCAAAAACGCATTTCAAATAATTCTAAGCCCATTCTAAACACCTTCATTCAATCCAATCCAATTATCCAAATCCAATCCATCTTGCATTCATTCTAGGCCCATATGCATTAGAGTCCATTTTGCATTCATATAGGGTCCTTCTAATTCGAGTCCATGCATTCATATTAGGCCCGCTAGCACTAGAGTCCATCTTAGGCCCATATAAGTCTAGCTCCTGTCAAATCTAGGCCCATTTGCATTTTTATGTGAACCCTAGTCTATGTCAAGCCCAGTCAAAGTCTAATCCAACAATATTCCAATCTAATATCAAGCCCATGTGCATTTTCAAGTCTAACTTCAAACCAATATAGGACTAAGTCCAAAATTAGGTCCCCATAAGGCCCAACTCATTTCCAAAGTCAATCCAGTACAATTCCAAACCCATATAGGACGAAGTCCAAACCATTAAGTCTAGCGAAGCTAGCATCCCTGTAAGACCATAACGGCACCCCTTGACTTAGCTAAGCTAGTCATCCCCATAAGACCATAACGGCACCCCTTTGACTTAGCTAAGCTAGTCATCCATGTAAGACCATAACGACACCCTTTTGATTTAGCTAAGCTAATCATCCCTTTAAGACCCTAACGACACCCATTGACCTAGTGAAGCTATAGTCACCTCTAAGACCATAAAGGCACCCTCCGAGTTTAGCGAAGCTACTCATATCTTACATCTATAGCAATCCCAAATCATCACGTCTGGCGAAGCCAATTCCTTCTTAAGCCTAGCGAAGCTAGCGTTGACAATCCTTTTGAGTCTAGTCTATTAGCAAAGTCTAGTCCGGTCTGCTTGCATAGTCCAATTCGGCCAGTCCGGTCGATCGCCGATTCGCATATAGTTAGGCCCATATCACCATCATAACCATAATCATACCCACCTCTAATCATTTCCCGTTTCCATTTTTCATCCCCATTTCCACTTTCATCTTCATTTCTTATCTCCATTTCTCCATCCCTCATTTCCATTTCTCATTTCGAAAGCATCATTTCTAAAAATTTACGAGGTCCATTCGATTTCTGTTCAGGACGGATCGTGAGATTATAACTTGGGAGCGCCCGATAGAGAGGATACAAGGTCGACCTACTCCTAGACTCGTCAAACGCATCCTCACATTTTCAGACGAATCCTCTGACTCTTCTGAAGCATCAGCTGAAATGGGGACACTAATGAACAGCTCAGTGCCATTATGGCCCAACTTCAACTGATGAACTCACGTCTTGAGGAACAAGACAAAGAGATTAAGGCGCTGAGGGAGAAGCTAACTGAAGAGGACGAGCAAGGCGACACTCCACCACCATTCAAAACCAACACAGATTTGCGGTTTGAAAAACTCGAGCAATTGATCCGGTCATTCCCGCGCTTGAGGGTCAGGCTCATGGCTGATACGCTCAAGTTATACGGTGTTTATATTATATTTTGGGTGCTTTTTGCTAAGGGTCTTGATCATAATTGTTAACGTTTGCGTTTTATTTAGCTCTTAGCGGAAGTTCAGAATTTTGTATATTAATTATAGTTAAAGTTGTAAGTTCCGAGCTCCTAGAAGCATTAGTGTTTGGAACGACTCAACATCGTTATACTTGCCAAGCGTCGCCACATGTTCCAATCAAGCATCGCCGCAAGTCGTAGCCGAGCATAGCACCTAGCCCATCACAGCCGCACCAAGCACCGCACGCCCAAGCAAGCGGCGCTCATCGCCTCGGCTCTCGCGCATGCTCAGCCAGCCTAAGGCTCGCCTCGCAAAGCTCGCAGCTCGCACCTCGCGACCTGCTTGCTCGCGACTCGCGAGGTCCTTCGCACCTCGCGACCTCCTTTGCCCAGCCAAGTGTGCGGAAGACAGAGTACTCTTCGCACGGTGCGACCAGACTCGCACCTCGTGACCCCTAGGTCGATGTAATTGTCGGCTGATTTTTGAGCTTTAGTATAAATACTAAACTCTATTTTTGGACCTAGGGGGCAGCAGCCACAAGGAGAGGGAGTCTCCAAAACTCTACTCCTCTCTTGTTGTCTTCTCTTTTTAGTTTTCATTTTCTAGTTTAGTTTTAGGAGATTTCAATTATGGGATTGGCTTATGCTATGCCGATTGTAGCTTGAACCGTTCTTGAACGAGATTAATATGGAGCTTCAAGCATTATTGTGAGATATTTCCTCTCTATCTATTTTCCTTGATTATGGTTTAATTTATATGCTTGCTTTCTATGGTTTTTGCATAATTATGCTAGGAACGTTAATAGTTTGATTGTGTAATTAATCTAATGCTAGATTTGAGAATAGAATCGGATTGTTTTATTCTTTTATCAATTGGTAGCAAAATAGGAAGTAGCTTAGATGCAAATCGTCTTGGTTATTTCTTGGGGAAATTGAATCAACTGTTGAATGTTTATCGCGTGTATGACGTTAGCAGGTCTATTGGTTCTCTGTGTTTATTGCTGCTATTGGATTGAACTTAGACGCAGATCGGACTAGGTTATCCTTTAGTTAGGGTTTTATAGTCACGCTGATCGTGCTATTCAACTAAGAATAAGGAGAATGCGAGATTAGTTCTCAACAATAGATAATTATGGAAATAATTAGAGTGGAGGTTCAATGATCGATAATGAATTGAAGTGGATGTTAATCGGATTCAAGATCTTTCCATATTGATTTCTCATTTTATTTAATTATGCTAGTTAATTATAGTTTGTTTATAATCTACTTGAAACCCCCCTTATTATTAGGTTTCTCGGCCCTTCGCTTAATCTAGGTTTTGAATCCCGCTAAGTATTAAACCCGTCCCTGTTTCCCTGTGGATACGACCCCTACTTCCATTATACTAGCTTAGTGTAAAAGAGAGTAGGAGAAATTTTATCTTTGACCGGGTGCGGTGAACAATGACACATCCGCGCCCGTTAATGGCCATGACATCATTGATCCTGAACTGAGGGACAAACTCCCTAAAAAGGTAACATTGGGTGACCTCCTAAAATTTAAGGGGGTCGAAGACCCAGGTGACCACTTGAGAGCTTTCTCCATCTCTATGGCTCTCAAGGGCATGAGCAAGGACCTGTTTGCTTATGTCTTTCCTTTAACCTTGGATGCACATCCATCCAAGTGGTTTAGGTCACTGAATAAAGCCAAGCTGAATGATTGGGACTACATCATATAAGAGTTCCACAAACAATACATCTACAATACTCAGCTTCCCATTGGCCTTCGTGAATTGGAATTAACTAAGCAGAATTCCAACAAAGACTTTGTCACCTTCCTCAACAGATGGAGGGAAAAGGCTGCGCAAATGACTAACAGGCCATCCCGAGAGGATCAAGTCCGATTGGTGATCCGTAACCTGCAGCCCAAGTATGGGGATCATATCAAATTCCAACCTATAGAGTCTTTCACGAAGCTCTATAAGGTGGGCCTGCTGATTGAAGAAGAGGTACAGGCTAACAAGAACAAGGGTTCTAACAACAATAACTCTTTCAAGAAGAGTAATACTAACCCTTCTACCTCTAAAAGCAGCGACATCAATGCTCTAACTACTGATAAGAAAGGTTATCAAGGCCCTCAAAGGACATTCACTCCTTTAGGCATGTCTCTAGAAGAAGCCTTCGATAGGCTTCATGCAAAGGGAGCACTTCAGGCTCTTGGCCCTACTCCCGACCCTCCTCTTGAAAAGAGATCCAGTAGATGGAATCCTAATTCCTATTGCAAGTATCATCAAGGGAATGGGCATCTGACATCACAATGCTGGACTTTGAAGCATCATCTGCAGGATATAGTTGAAGACGGTAGTTTACCAATTCTGCCTGCGGCAAAAGTCAACAATAGCAGCAACCCCTTGGGAAATGCCTAAATAATGCAGAGGGCTTAGTCATTTAGCGCTAGTTTTCTCGGTCGAGTCGGAGAGTTCCCCCCCTAGCTCTTTCATTTCCCTTCCTGTCAAGTCTATGTCATTTAGGTTTTTATTTCTAATGAGCCTTGTTCTATTTATTTCTAATTAAAAGAATTTCATTTTCATTTTCATTTTCATTTTCATTGGCCTTCCATCATTTTATTTATGCTTCTAACTCAATGATGAAACTCAAATCACCTAATGAACTTGACTAACCATAATAAAAAGAGATCTGAAAAAAAAGAGAAATGAAAAAAATGGACATACTTTGGATCAGGAGTTATTCCCTCTTCCTCCATCACCTTCCATGAGCCATCATCCTTAAACCATCATGAACCAAACAATCCCTTCAACATCAAAGCTCCACAAACATCCTTCAAGCCTTCCAAGTACCCTAAACCAAACTTGTGTGCAAGCCTCACTACAAAAAAATCAATGCCAGGCAAAAAAAAAAAGGTGAAAAAAATCCGAAGTGCGAAAAAAAAAAAAGTTCAAGAGCAAAAGAAAACGCACAAGACAAAAAAAAATGCAAAAGCCAAAGGCAAAGAAATAAAAGTTAAGCTAGGGGGCTTGCACACAAGTTCTACCCCTCATTCAAATCCTTCAATCCATCAAAACCCTTAACCATATAATCCAAATTCATAATCCTTTCAACCTTTCATATTCAACCCTGACTCCTTCTCCAAGGTATGTCCAAGCCCGCTAGGTTGAAAACCCGAAAGGGCTGCCTAGGCAAAAGTTAGGGCACGAAAAAAAATATAATAATAAAAAAATCAGATCTGGAACTACGAATGGTCTGATTCCATAATGATATGTAGGAATCCTCATCTCGAGGTCCGACCGCTTCAATAAAATAAATTAGTCATGGTCTAATGATTTGACTTTCTAGAGTTCAGGAGTATAATCTCTTTCTAGATCCCGACATAGACTCGAGTCTGAACCTAACCTCGTTAAAGCTTGTTCCCACCTATATTTGTGTGAGTCATAAATTAAACTTTTATTTTTCAATCCAAGCTCTCCTTTTCCCCGAAGGACTCTTCGATGATTCCATGGTCTCTGGCGATACTTGACTTTGCCCATATCAATTTCCCAAAGAAGAATCCCCAGTGCAATCCCCAGTGAAAACTTTCAATGTTCAAGACATAGCAACTACATTTTAGTATCAAATCAAGTACATTTCAATCAAGGCTCAAGCCTAATTCAAAGCAAGCTCACCCAAAGTGGGGGCGTCCTACGTGTGGTGGTTCCTCCAATTCAAATCAAACTCCCGAAAAGTTGTAATCCGCAGACCTCGTTTACGAACCCCGACCATTTACTAAAAACGATTTTCGAAAATCATTCTATGCATTTCGAAAATCATTCTATGCATTTCTAATCAGTCTATCATTCTATCATGCTATCCATCTTCTAGCCTTGCAAAACCCTGACCTTGCATTGCATTTAATACATTTTAGTCCTGCATAACACTGACCTTGCATAACATGTCACCCTTTAGCTTTGCATAACCTTAATCCTTGCATAGCGTCTCATGCATCCTTAGAGAGTCTAAGTTTGCATTACTGCATCACTATGTGCTTATGTGAGTTGTTTCCACCTATCTGCTAACATCTTTCCCTGCAGGTAATCAGATTGCTTGTGGTTATTGTCCTGCATACTAACTTTGCTTTACAGAGACCGGCGGTTATAGATCAGTTCTTAACTGCAGAGCGTTTAGAATCGTTCTCCGTCCCGACACCGTATACTTTGACTTTTGATTTCCTGAACCTCAGTCAAAGTGGGGGCTTCTGTAGACACATAATCGTGTCTCCCCATTTAAGGATCAGATGATGAAACATACCGTGGTCTTAATTGGTCCGACCCAAGGCGCGAAAGCGATCGAAAAAGCCATTCAAACCCATTTCGAAAAGTGTTAAAGTCCTATTTTAAAGCCCAATTAATTATTCATGATAATTAATTATACGGTTTTTTCACCATATACCCCCGACAAATCACGAAATTCACCATATACCCTTAATGTTTCAAATATTCACCGTATACCCCTGAGTTTTCAAAATTGTGCACCATATACCCTTTTTCTAACGGAAGTTAAGTCGCCGTTAGCTTTATTTACCATTTTGCCACCATTAACCCCCTAACCCTAAATTCTAAACCCTAATCCCTTACCCTAATCTAAACCCTAACCTTAACCCACCCTCCCTCCCCTCCACCTCCACAGACCCCGCCCACATCCCCCCCACCCATCCCCGTCCCATCTCCCTCGATTCCCTTGCCACTGCGGCCCCGCCGCCGCAAAGACCAACAAGATGAGTTCGAGTCCCCACTTCGACCCGAGTCCCCAACCGCCGAAAATTGAGTCCCCAACCGTCGGAAAGCACACACGAAGCACAATTTTTATGCCAAATGCGAGATCCGAAGCTTGAGGTTCGAAATTCGAAGAGGGAGAGGGAAATCTACGGGGAAGGGGAGGGGGATGGGGAAATCGACGGGGAAGGGGGGAGGGAAGTCGACGGGGAAGGGGGGAGGGGGAAAGCGGCAGGGGAAGAGGAAGGGGGAAGGGGAATCGACAGGGAAAGGTAGTGGGGGACGGGCATCGGTGGTGGAGGGGGAGGGAGGAGGGAGTGGGGGGTTGGGGTGGAGGGGAGTGGGAGGGGTGGTGGGGCGGGTGGGTTAGGGTTTGGGGGAGGGGAGGGTGGGTTAGGGTTTAGGTAGGGTTAGAATTAGGGTTAGTATTAGGATTAGAATTAAGGATTAGGGGTTAATGATGGCAATATTGTAAATAACATTAACGGCAACCTAACTTCCGTTAGAAAAAGGGTATATGGTGCACAATTCTGAAAACTCAGGGGTATACGGTGAATATTTGAAACATTAAGGGTATATGGTGAATTTCGTGATTTGTCGGGGGTATATGGTGAAAAAACCGTTAATTATATTTTGAGCCCAATTCTTTGAAAAGCCCAATTAATTGTTTAATAATAATTAATTATTTTTATTTTTAATAAATAAATATTTTCAAAGATAATTTTTATAGTTAAAATCAGATTTTATCTCGTAAAATCAGATTCTGGAATTAAAGGATAAAAGAAAATATTTTAAAACGCGTTTTAGAAAAGGCTGGCAAAGGCGTGTCAAAAGCCAGGCTTGTGCGCCTGGCGCACCACCGTGCTTTTGGCGCACAGCCTTGCGCCTGGCGCACCTTGCTGCGTCAGGCGCAGCTTTTCCTGACACGTGGCACTGTGACACACACTGTGCCACACACTGTGCCGTGCGCCTGGAGCACAGCTCTGCGTGAAGCGCAGGTTTCTTTCTTATCTTTTTTCAAAACGAGTACCACGTGTACGTTTTTTTACTGGTCATGCCGCGTCATCCGCTTGCTTTTCCTGACACGTGGCACACGCTGTGCCGTGCGCCTGGCGTACAGCTCTGCGTGAAGCGCACGTTTCTTTCTTATCTTTTTCAAAACGTGTACCACGTGTACACTTTTTACTGGTCATGCCGCGTCATCCGCTTGCCACGTCAGCTGTGCCTGGCGCAGCCAGCGCAAGAGGCGCAGTGCCGTTTTCCCTATAAATAGGCCTGATTTCCTAACAGATTTCAGAACAGATTTTTCACATTAACACACTTCGAACTCGACGAATACTTTACGAACCTCTCTACAAACTACAAAACTTCCCTACAAAATTCATACCTTTCAAAACAAAGTACATTCAATCTACATATTTTCAGATTTTCAGGCTTCACGATTGCTCGTCCCGAAGGTTGTCAATCTCGCAGACCCAAGCCACGGTATAATCCTGAGGGTCCTTAAATAAATTATTTTTATATTGAAGTTACTAACAGTTTTCTTTCCTGATGTAGATCTTTAATGTAAAATCAATATCTTGTATATTATTCTAACCCTTTTTTCTATATTTTCTTTTATTTTATTTTATTAGTGTTCATGCTTTTGTATATTATATGCTTGCCTGATCATTCTATGCCTATTATATGATTGTCCTGCTTTATTGCTTTTATCACCCACATGTTCTTTTTGCTAATCAAAGACCTAAAGAACTGTTCTAATATTAATCAGATTAATTTGGACAACCTGTTAGGTTCCCTGTAATATTGATTGCCTAAATAACATATCACTAAAATTAGTGTTTTTATGTGTTTCCTGAACTCACTTAGACTAAATATTTTTAGGGTGTATAAAACATTATTTGATTATTCATTGGCATAAAATTTGTAATGAATCGATATTTAGTAGAGGCCAGCAATGGGCAAACATGGTTCATTATGACCATATTTGTACCCTCATCCCCGAACTCAATCTTTGGTTCATTTTGACCATCTATGGAGTCAGGACGGGGAAATCTACATTGGATAATTTATCCCTATGATTTCCTATATCGAATTAGGTTTATGATTCTTCCTAAAAAGAATTATTGGGGACTTCTTTCAAAACAATTTTCAATAAAACCTTTACAGTGGGGTAGTCAAATCTAATACGCGTTCACACCGCGTAAGCGAAATAAAAACACGCCTACACCCAACATCCACTTTTTTTATGTTCTTGTACATATGTACTATTTTTTTTCCCCAAATCACAAAATTGACATGGTAAGAGATTGTAACACCCGACCCATACGGAGTCGAGATCTATCGTCACCAATGCGCATCTACGGCTAAGAACCATCCTCAATAACCAACAAGTTCTTCCGCCGCATTTTATCCTCACTCATGCGCACCCTGATAAACTTCTCAGGTGGTCACCCATCCCGAGATTACTCCCAGTCAAGCACACTTAACTTTGGAGTAACTAAGGAAAGGAGCTTTCTAAAAGAAAGATGCATCTTATTGGTATAAGTAGCCTGCTAAATCCCTATTGTATAAAGAAATCATGATGAGTATTAAATACACTGTACCGCCATTTAAGGACAGCAATGCCCTGGTTGCGCCTAGAGACTCCACATATTCGGCCCAACGACATGTGGGTAGTTCTAGCCTGGAAACTAATCATATATTTGACAGCAGTCAGTTATATATCCCTAGAAACCTCCCCACTAGACGACTAACCTTGGATTAATTATCCACACGATCAACACCCGGTTATAAGGTTGCTCTGATACCATTTGTAACACCCCACCCATACAGAGTCGAGCCTATCGTCAGTTCGTCACCAATGCGCATCTAGGGCCCTCAAATGTCCTCAATAACCAACACAAGTTATTCCAAAATATTTTATCCTCATTCATTCGCACCCTGAGAAACTTCCTAGGAGGTCACCCATTCCAAGACTACTCCCAACCGAACATGCCTGACTTTGGAGTAACTTAGGAAACGAGCTTTCTAAAAGAAAGATGCATCTTGTTGGTATAAGTAGCTTGCTAAATCTCTTTTAAAACAATCATGAGGGGTATATATTACAGAGACAATTTGCCTTTGCACAAATATGAGACGATATTTTCTCTTTTTTTTAAGGGAGTTTTAATCTACTTTAAATAAAATCTCCAACATGAGAGGCACATAAGAAGATAAGATTAGAAATATTAAACAGTAATTAAACATTAATTACATAAATCGATAATGTAATTCTTTTTCTTTCTAAACTAATACTAACTTTGTTACTCAATATATGCAACATTGGAAATTTTGCACTAGATACAACTTTGTTCGTATTTCAATTTTAATATATAAAATACAAATACTATCTTTAATATATGGATTTTTTGTCCCAAACTACATTTAACTTTCAAGTTTTTTGCGAGAAATTACCTTGTAAAAAATTTGTTGTCCCGAACTACATTACTTTTACCATTTTGTTGTTGACAACTACCTTATGCCGGTTTCCTGTATTGACTTTTTTCCAGTTTATTTAATGTCACGTGATATCACATGACCTCTTCAAACCCCCTTTTTTCATTTTCCCCACCCTACTTTCCTCATTTCTCTATTCTCTCTCTCTCTCATATCTATGTCGATACTTTGTACCACCAATCCACAATTAATACTTAAACCAAAATCCTCACAAACTCTTTCACTTTCAAATTAAAATTGAAACAATCACCCTTTCAATCTCCTCGAATCTCAAGCAATTTCCACAAGGGTAATTTTGTTTTCTCCTACAATTTTGAATCTTTCGTGTTCTTTGTGGTATAATTGGTAATATTTCTTAATTTTTGTTTAGTTTTTGATTGACTAGGTAAAAACTGGAAGTGAAGCAAATGGGGTTCATGAATCAAGGAGGGGCATGTGCTATTGTGGGACTTTAGTTGCTCGTTTGGTATCCTGGACAAACAATAACCCTGACGTTTGTACGATGCAAAATTTATCGCTCTAATAAGAAAGTTAATGGTATTGGATGCTGATACTAGAGATGGGTTGATCATGGTATCCTTGATTGGCATAGGGATGTTTCTAATCAACTAATTGAAGAAAAAAAAGGAACTTCAAGCAAGTGGAAGGCAACATTAGAAGTTGTAGAGGCTGAGAAGAAACATCTAATTGACGAGGCCACTAAGTTAAAGAGCATGAAAATTGTGCGGGAGCGTGTAACACCCCGACATTTCTCTATTTTCCAAAATACCTTTTTAATATAAAACTTAGAGAATTATCAAAGTATTATCGCCCGTGTGATAACGTATCGGCTTATTCAGAATTTTGCAGCGAAAAACATAATAAATAAACTTTAGAAATAAAACTTATTAGTCAACCAAAAAGTCAACTCTTAAAGTCAAACCAACAAAAGTCAATCAACACATACGTATGAACGTACCTTGCATCAATCTTCCATACAAACATAATATCAATATCATAACCAACATGCTTCACACAACGGCATAAAACATGCAAATCCAATCTAATAGAAATCACATATGAACTAAAAATAGTTCCCTATACATGATACTACATAATTCTCATCCTTAGGACATGATACTAATCCATTCAACACATATGTATGAACGTACCTTGTGTAGACATATCGAGAGGCCAATTTCACAACCTTAAAAGTCGCCTAAAGAGAATTCTCCGCCTAAAATAACCAACATAATCCACAATCAATACCATATAAATTTCCAGAAATAATAAAATACTTTAAACCCTTCTTAAAAGTGTTTAAAAACCTTTCCCGTCATTAAAACTTGATTATTAAAGCCTCCTATTATAGTACTACTATACTAGTTGATAAAAACCCTTAAAAACTCATACTTTAATCATAAAACTCCACCAACAACATCCTTTTTAAATTTCCAGCAACATATAATAAAATCCTTTTTAAACATACTTAAAATCATAAGATTACTCAATTTCATAAACTATAGTATACTACTATCATTTTCCAACTCATAAAACCCTAAAAATCCATGCTTTGATAATTAAAATCCTAATTCAAACCAAATAAGTAAATCTGAAATTTAATTACCTCATTACATAAATTACATAATCTTAGATTCATAATTAAATCATCAAATTATAACTTTAAACATAAACTTATTAAAAACAATTCCTAAAAACATAAACTTTGCATTGAAAATAACTTAAGGAGGAAGAAATAACCAAAGCAAAGGAGAGGAGGAGGAGGGAGAGAGACGCCGCGGGGAGAGGCGGCGGCGGCGACAAGACCGGCTATCGGGCCGGCGGCGGTCGGTCGGCGGTCGTGAACCACGAAGAGGAGAGAACCGAAAGAGAAAGAAAAGAAAGAGAGAATAAAAATAGGGGAGAGGCCGAAAAATAGGGGAAGAGGAGGAGAGAGAAAATAAGTGTATGAGGAAAATTTTGGGGTTTATATAGGTTCCCCTTTTGGGCTTAGGAAAAGGTGATTGGGCTAAAAGGTACTATTTAATGGTTGATGATTTGAGTGGTTGGGTTACTCATACCCAATTTAAAATCCTTTTTACAAACCCAAAAGTGTTTTAAGCTATTCAAATATATTTCAAAGTATGACTAAATAAAATATTTGACTTCTTTAAATCATTTAATAATTCCTTAGACTTTCAAATAGTCAACCTTTTAAGAAATACATCGTTTAAATACTAAAACATACTAAATTATATATAAATAGACATTAAAATATATTTATAAAATTCATAAATTTACGGGAGATTACACAAAGATGTTAATTAAAATGAACTAAAAAAAAAGTCAACGTTGGAAATCAGCATAAGGTAGCTATCAACAACAAAATGGTAAAACTAAGGTAGTTCGGGACAAAAAAAATTATAAGGTAGTTTTTCGCAAAAAACTTGAAAGTTAAGGGTAGTTTGGGACAAAAAATCCTTAATATGTTGTTAGATTATAGCCTCAAAATGTATTTTCAAATTATAAGTTTTCTTTAAGTTCTACTAATCAATAATTAAAGATATTAGCAGTTAAAGTAGTGCACTGATATGCGTAAAAGGTCAACATGTTACATGAATTAAGAAACAAACGAAGCATCAACAAAACTAATGTATATAATTCTTATAACCTGTCTTGTGTAAGACCAAAGTGTAATAATGTTATTGTAAAATACTTTTTGTCTTAAAATAGTTACTTTTTAAGTAAGGAGGTAAATATATTTACTTAGTATTTTGTGCATCGGGTGTACAATAAATTTATTGTCAACCGAGTTCACTTTTAAGCCAAAATGGATCACTTTTAAGTCAAAGTGAGTCGGTTTTCACGCCAAAAAGGGTCACTTTAAAACAAAAGATAATTTTTAACTTAAATGGGTTACCTCTATATTATAAGTAAAAGAGACCCATTTAATTAGGACAAATAGTTACTCATGTCTGATGGGTTCATTTTAATTCAAAATAAGTCAAGCGGGATCACTTTAAAACAAATGGTAACTTTTAACCTTAAATGAGTCACTTCTATATAATGAAAAAGTGAACCATTTAAGACAATAGTTACCTCCATCTGTGGTACTCGATTTTTTATTGTCTTAATTAACGGTCTGAATCCCACAAAAGTCTCTCAATGGACTATGAGTTTTAGAAAACTTTGAAGTCGCCACCCTATTAATATCTGAATAGGGGCAGATTTATTTAATAAATCATTTTAAAATCAATTTCAAGAAATATCATTTAAAACGATGATGACTTCATATGGATAAGGCTTTTTTTAAAATTGGTCTTTCATGCCATGAGATAGGGTTCGGGGTTTAGGTTAAGAGGTGCGAACGTCTGGAACTCGTCTCCTCTTCCGTTCTACAGAACGGGCTCTTACTAAATGCGTTATTTTCCATTTTAAAATAATCATGGCTATTCAAAAGAAAGAAAAATCACATAATTTGCACATATACACATCAACCATTTTTATTTAGGACCAATATATCATTTGTACATGATAGGCTTGAGCACTGAAGTTGCACTACGTACTAATCATTCCGGGATTGGAATCCACTCATGGATCAAAACCATAGTAGTTCGATCTTATGTCTCACCCTAAATGGTCAATTCCATTGGGGAAAGAAAAGGAAAGAATAGATTATGACTAACTCACCTTTAGAATTAAACAAATCTATGTGGAATGAGGTAATCACTCCAATTAGTGGTTAAAATGAGGTTAAGATAATCACCTTATTTAGTGATTAAATATGAAGGATTAAGATAACCACCTCAATTAGTGATTAATAAGGAAGGAAAGAAGAAATCACCCTAATTAGTGATTATTCAAGGCTTAAGATAATCACTCTAATTAGTGATTAAATGAGAAAAATAATCGTCCTAATTAACGATTATTAAGATTTAAGATAATCACTCTAATTAGTAATTAAATGAGAAAAATAATCGTCCTAATTAACGATTATTAAGGTTTAAGATAATCACTGTAATTAGTGATTAAATGAGAAAAATAATTGTCCTAATTAACGATTATTAAGGTTTAAAATAATCACTCTAATTAGTGATTAAATGAGAAAAATAATTGTCCTAATTAACGATTATTAAGGTTTAAGATAATCACTCTAATTAGTGATTAAATGAGAAAAATAATCGTCCTAATTAACGATTATTAAGGTTTAAGATAATCACTTTAATTAGTGATTAAATATAAAAGGTTAAATTAATCACCTTAATTAGCGATTAAAATAAAGGTTAGGAAATAATCACCCTAATTAGTGATTATATGAAGAGTTTGAGTTAATCGCCCTAATTAGCGATTAATCAAGGATTGAAATAACCACCTTAATTAGTGATCACATTTATAATTTTCAAGAGGTCTTAGGAAAAGAGGTTTGCTTCCTAATTGAAGGCTTTTGAGAAATAATCTTAATTGAAGATTATTAAGTCATTTTGAGAAAAATGATCAATTTGAGATAAATTTGGAGATTGTGTTTGGCTAATTGGAATTTGGCCATTTAAAGCGAGACATGTAAAACGGCCTAAAATCAATTCGGAGATCATATAAAATTGTATAAAATTCATATGAACATGATTTTTATATTTTTGGAAATCTAATGATGTTTACTTTAAAGTTTATGAACGTGATTTTTATGTTTTTAGTTTTTGGAAATCTAATGATGTTTACTTTAAAGTTTATTGACAAGACAAGCTTATGTGGTACTGGACAAAATCTGTTTTGCACAACAAAGTTGTATGATTTTAAATTATTTATACAAAGTTCTTTTTTTAGAAATTCCAAAGCCCAATTGCTGGAAACATCTTGCACCTCATAGGAAAAATATTACATCTTATAAACTATTTAGTTAATTCCGACGAAAAAATGAAATGAAATCTAATGGAGATGTTTATGCATAACTCTTCTTGAATTTTTTTTATGAAAACATGTTTTTGGTGATGAACAACAACTTGATTAAGAAAAATCACACAAACACATTGTTTCCTAAGAGTATCCCCATTAGAGTTGACTATTCTAGGTGGGTGATTTAAGGTTGGGAACCTATTAGGACTTCCACATACCCAAATCATTCCAAAAATTTAAAAAATGATAAGAAGAAACAAAGAGAAAGTTAGTAGGTTTAAGAAGGATTAAGAAAAATAACAAGAACTTGAACTTTACCTTGCTAGCTCAAAGATGCACTTTCTTTTGCAAATTTTTTCTACTTTTTTGTGATTTTCTTAATTTCTAAGTGAGTTTCTAAATCCACTTAATCTATACTAATATATTAAAAGGCGTGCGTGACAACGTATATACACGCCACGTGGCACCTCTGTTACTCTACTAGAATTGTCCAATGTGTACATATATCATGTCAATTAACAAAAGTAAAATTGGCTTGCAACAAGATTTGAACACGTGACCTCTTGCTATTATACATAGCACAATTACCATCTCAACCAACTTTTAATCATGCTTTAAATATCCATAGTATTATATTCGTACCTTTTAAATGTTGAGTTTTCTTTAATATGTTTTAGGGTCTGTTCTGTTCAACTTATTTTGTCTTATCTTATCTTATCTTATCTTATCTTATAAGATCTTATAAAATCTTATCTTATCTTATCTTATCTTATCTTATAAGATAGTTTATTGTGTGTGTCTACATCTTATTTATCTTATCTTATCTTATCTTATCTTATAAGATCTTATCTTATCTGATCTTATCTTATCTTATATTATCTTATCTTATCTTATCTTATAAAATCTTATATAAGTTAAAATAAGTTGAACAGAACGGACCCTTAATGCGAATGGAAAAGTTCGGAAAATAATACCACTCGGGGCAACGCCCGGGCCCAAATACTAGTTACTAACTTAAACCCTTTTTTGTGTTTTTCTTTTGATGAATTTCTTTACTTACTAATTATAACTTTTGCTTACATGGAGAAATTAAGGAGGAGGAGAGTAGTAGAGTTAAGTGAAGTTGTGTGAAATTGTTGTCTTCATGTAAAAAAAAATGGGGGGTATTTATAGGGAAATGAGGTGGTAGATTAGGGTTTGAAGAAGGTAAAAAATCAGTTTTTTCACCCAAAAAATCTGATTTTTTCACCCAAAAAATCTGATTTTTTCCATCCTAAAGTACCTTAATGACATCACCCTAATGACATCATCAAATCTCTTTGGAAATACAAATATTCTTATTCTCTTTAGATTTTTTCATCAATGAGGCAAAATCAGATTTTCAGAAAATATTATTTCCTAAATTCATCCTAATACGTAGAAATGCATCGAAAAACGTGAAAAGAGAAACTGACTGGATCACTGCACTTAGCGCTAGGGGTGTTCACCGGTCCAGGACCGGACCGGACCGGAACCGGAACCGGCTGGACCGGTGGACCTGAATCTGGAAAAAATTTGGACCTGGACCTGAATTTTTCCGGTCCGGTCCGGTCTTGGACCTGTTGGACCGAAATCTTATATTTTTTTAAAAAATATTTTTAATTTGATTTAAAAATACTTATAAATTAAATATATTAAAATTTTAATAATATTAATAACAATATTTCTAAAGTTTATAAATAGAAGGTTTCTAAATTTCTAACTTTTTACTACTTTTTAAACTTTTTAACATATAAACTTTTTTTTTTTACTAAAAAATTAGAAATTCCGGTCCACCGGTCCGGACCGGAATTTTCCAGTTTTGGACCGGACCGGACCGGAAACCCGGAATAGGGATTCCGATCCAGATTCTGGTCCGGTTCGGTCCAGATTCCGGTCCGACCCTGGTCTTTGAACAGCCCTACTTAGCGCAAAGCCCTGCGCTAGACACAACACCGTTCACTTGGCGCACTGGCCTGCATCTAGTGCATGAAGATCATGCGTCTGGCGCATGGTCATGTGCCTGGCGCATGGTCATGTGCCTGGCGCACAGTTCGAATCTTCCAAAAAAAATCGGATTCATGGCTCTTATACTTTGGATTTGATTCTTATTCTTATTCTTTTTCATGATTCTTATTCCTTAACTAATGGATAAAAGAATGTGATTGGTGGTTAAACAATATATTCTTCTTCTTTATCCAATGAACAATGACTTGACCATCAAGAAAACTGATTACTACCGGTCTTGGGAGACGATTAAAATTCCGGCGCCTAATTGCGACTCGTTTTTTCTGTTTTTCGAAAAACTAGCTTAAAATAATTAACGAAAACTCGTCAAATTTAGAAAAGACGAGCATGATTATACTACAAATCATTTTATTAAACCGGTGGTTGTAGTTATTGACTACGACTTACGGAAAATTACATTTCTAAGCTGGAAAAGGAAAACCATATGATGGAATGAAACTCGCGTTCTGGGATGAAGCATGCCTTTGACGGGGGGGCACGCTCCACAATACTTGACGATTTTCGTTATTATTATTTCTTTTCAAAATCATTATTTTAAAATTTTATGCGCAAAAAGGGGATTCAAAATTTGGTGCCTACACCATCTAACATGTAGCTTTTAACCTTAAAAAGATAACTTTTATACAAGTGACGACCTATATACGACGAAAAGTTATCTGAGATATGGGATGAGAGGTGATGCCTATTCCACTAGACTATCACCTAACTTTATAAGCTACTTAAATAATTCACCTTATTAGACAAGGGGTAGGTGTTGGATCGCAAAAACACTCCTATGGCACAGTGCCTTACACTGTGTTATTCACTCGTAAACTCGCTTTTAATGTTTTCGCTCAGACGAAGTTGTATCAAAACTAAAAACAATGAAACCAAATAACAAGACACAGGAATTTAACGTGGTTCAATCTCACCTCTGAGATCTACATCCACACTACCTACTCTTTTATTATTTGAATCTTAAAATATCAAACTCTTGATACAATATGATTCCCCCACTACTAACTCTAGTAGTGCTCCCCAACACTTAACCCTAAGAGTTGATACTCTCTATAATAATGAAATTACAGAAATATTAAGTCCTCACAAGTGTGCTTCTTAGATAAGCAAATCGAGGAATATTACAATCGTTATAAAGCACTTTTAACTCACTGGAACTCTGTGTTATCCACTGTGCTATGGGGATTCGTTTTCATCTCTCAAAATTTATCAAAAACCAAATCTGAAAACGTGAGTTGTTCTTCTGATTTCTATCCCTTATATAACTTATCAACTGAATAAGAATTATTCTCCAAGATATGATTATCTTCTTGAATAATTTTTATTCCTAAAATTAAGGGATGAAATCTTTTCCTTTCCAAAATCAAATTTTATCTTTTATAAAAACTGGTTTTTTTCTTTCCTTATATGATAAGGATTCCTACATATCTTATGCCAACTATTAATTAGATTTTAAATTAATTTTTATCTAAAAATCTTTATCAAAATCGTTTTCTTTAAAAATCAGTTTTTCTTTTTTACAAACATTCTTTTTCGAAAATCTTTTAAAGAAACGTTTTCTTTGAATCAGTTTTTTCATAAAACTTTTTATCTGAAAATCTTTACAAAAAATATTTTCCTTTCAAAACTAATTTTCAAAATTAAAAACTCCCCTTTTTATATTCTTTAAATATGGACACATGAAATTTATATAATTACCTATTTTCTTAACTCTAAGAAAATAGTTAACCATCCTCATTTCATATTTCTAATTTAGCACAAAGTTCCAATACGTTAATTACTTTGCATAACCATGACTAAGAATATAACTAGACCTAAGCTTCAACTTCTTCAAGTCCTTCAGCTTCCATGATCATTCGAGCTCGACAAAAGACTTAGGTCACTGTTACATAATTCACATATTATAACATAAAGTGTTTATCATCATCAAAATAACACTGACTTAGAGTCACAACAAATTTCCCCTTTTTGATGATGACAAACACATAATACTTCCCCCTCAAAATATGCACCATTAATCACGTTAGGGAAAATAACTCAACATCATTCACAAGTAACATTTAATTAAGATAACCAAATAAGAGAGCATCAACATGTTCATTAGTCTAAGTACTATACCCATGTTCCCCCTTTTGACATTATCAAAAAGGAGAGCATCAACATGTTCATCGAGTCAAAATGAGATATAGTCAGCAAAATAGTGCAAGTAGCTCAAGCAATAGATACTAAGGATGCTGGTGCTATATCATAATCCAACTCACAATCCGAAGTCATTAAGCAAAAAATAATCCAGCTCACAATCCGAAGTTATGAAGCAAGAAATAATCATGAAGGATCATGGCTGATAGCTAAGAAGGTAAGATAAAGATAGGTAATGCAAGCTTGAAGATTTGAAATGGCAATTGGCTCAACAAGTGCTTAAACCTTTCTTTTCAGATTTTTAACTTCCGCAAATAAACATCATACATAGGACTTTCTTTGAAATGGCACTATGTGTTTCTGTGCCACTGAACAATCTATTCCCTTCCAAATATAACTGATCTTCGGATATACTGGTACCAAAATGATGATCTTCAAAACTTTGATAATGTTTTTCATCTGTGAATTGAACTCTAAGATTATTTATCTAAGTCAAGTGTCTTACTCTCCTTGTCTTCTTCTTTTCTTTTCTTTTTCTTTTCATTCTTTCTCCTTTTTTTTTTTAAAGGAGAGTCAGACCATACAATAATACTAGAGTCAATCACTAAGAGATCAAATATAATAAGTTAATTCGGACCTCATTTTCTTTTTGATACATCTCCTTGCATTGTGCCTTGCACAGTGTGAACCAGTACTTTTCATTCTTTCACATATTTGTGTTTCATTCTAACCTTTTCATGTTCCCCCTTAACTGATGCGTCTTTTTCTTCCATGATCTTATCAAGATTTTCTTGCCCCATAAATTATCATTAGTCAAAATTAAAAGCACTTGTTGAACTTTGGATCAATGTGTGAGGAAAAGAAGGATAATAATAGGGAAATGACGATAAGATGAGACATATGAAAGAAAGAGATAATGAGGCACAAATGTCAAACTCATAAACAGAAAATCAGAATATCAGGCTAAAGATCAAGCTTGCCATAGGAGAAAGAATTAACATTTCATAGCTCAATAATTTCGGTAACTTAGGATCATATAGCTCATTAGTTCGGCAACTTAGGATCATAACATTAGGACATCATCATTAGACCATTACGAGTCCTTTTTATATCAAGTAGACTTTTTCTCACAGTGATTCACATAAACATGCACTTTATTCCAATTAACATATTTAAAAGGAGGACAAAAGGCATAATACTCAACTGATTTCCAGAAATTAATCCCAAAGCCACGAATTATCTTGTAAAACACTCATGCATGAAATTCAACAGAATTACCATGATAACACAAATGCAATATGCTCAACAAATTGTGTTTCAAACCACTTACCAACATCACATTCTCTATGGAGTGTGTTAGGGATTTGCCGACATTTCCAATACCAATTATTTCTCCCTTTTTGTTGTCACCAAATGTAACACACCCTCCATGATTGGTGGGCTACTAGTTAGAGGAATTCGGTTTATCACCAAATGTGTCTTGAGCAGCCACTATCGATATACCATAGGCTGCTTCCTCTCACGTTTGCCTGCAAAAAGTTCACTTGTTAGTTTTAGGAACCAAGATCTGCTTGGGTCCCTTTTTCTTTCGTTGAGCTTCTAACAAGTCTTTTCTAACTCATATTTGATTTACATACTTTACATTTTTCGCAACACTCTTTTTCTTGACATTACAGTTATCCATAAGGTGTCCATTCTTTCCACAGAAGTTGCAAATTAAATATTCAAGTAGATCAATATATTTTCTTTTACGAAAGTCTCTTTCAAAATTATTGGCACTGTGTCGCTGGTCTGTATATCCTAAACCAATTCTGTTTCAATTGCTAGTTGTACTGGACATATAGTCTAGGGCGTTTTTGCCAGCTGACCATTTTTCATACATTTTTCGAGCAATAGCCAATTGTGATTCCAAGAATTCAATAGAAGTGTTTAGATCGATATATCTTTTTCTCGAAATTTCTAAATCTCTTTTAACTTTATCAAGTTCATCACTTAACTTAGCATCATGAGGTAGCATAAGTGGAACAATTCTGGATCTTTGTCTTGATTCTTTCAACTCCGTTAACTCATGTTTTAAAGATTCAATTTGATTTCCAAGATCCGAATTTTTAGCTTCTAGCACAGTATATGGCACAGTGTTGTTAACAACTTCTTTTGTAAGAGACTTTTCGTACCTTAAAGCATTTAACTCAACATTTTTTTTCTTCAACAGTTTTTTCAAGTTCATGATTCTTTTCCATTAGGCCTTTACAGTCCTTTAATAAATCCTTATATTCCAATTCCAACCCAATCTTTTGCTTAGTTAAATTTTTCACTTCTTTTTTCTTGTTTGAAAAATCATCATTCATTTCTTGACAATCATCAATGACATTTCCAAGCAAAGTAACAAGTTGTTTTTTGAGAGAAGATGTATTGAAGGTTTTAGAGAAAGAAGACTTACCTCGTTGTCTTCCTCCTCATCAAGTGAGGTCGAATTCTTAGCCATAAGACATAAGTGAGAGTCGTCCAGGCACTGTGTGTAACAGCCCGCCTAATTAAGGCATGATTTGTGGATAATCTTAGCTAAATCGAATTAATTTCTTAATTATGGTGGTTGCTACCCCAAGCTACCAAACCTTATTATAAAGAGTAGATTTGGGAGTTTGGTCGTATCTAAGCAGAATTAAAGTAAACGTAAAGAAATTTAGTTATTACAACATAGGCTAAGTATGGAGTTTCAAATACACATACACCATGGCTATCCTAATGACCCCTTATATTACAACATTCAAACATTATACACACAAATCCATTTAGTCTAAGCATAATTTAACTCCATAGGATTTATCTAGCTGTCCAAATGGAGCTACATGGTAAGCACGAAAAGAAGCTAAGTGAATTTCCAACCTTCACTTAGCTTGGTCCTGCAAAACAGGTGAGCCTGTCCCGTAGGGACAGGTTCGTAATTCAAACACGTCAGCATAACTGGTACACAAGTCCACCACCCTAAACTAGACAACTTAGTATGATTCTCTAGATATAAAAAAAATATAATAATAACTTTTAAGGGATCGACTACTATCCCCTTAGTTAAAAAAAATTGATACCTTAGGAATATGTATAGACATACAAATATATATAATCTACAAATGGCTTTTTGTACTACAGACCATACATATATAGGATATTCCTCTTGTGTTTCCTGATTATTTATTTTTACGGGGAAGCGAACCAATACAGAATGGCCATCCATGTGATTTCCTTTATTTATTTTTCCAAGGGACGTCTATCTTTTTGTACTGCTTGCAAGACTTTCGGGACATGTCCCCATAATACAGAATACGGAATACAGAATATTGAAGTGATAATCAATAATTATATAGTTATACTACTTATATGTTTCATAGGTTACTCCAATATTCATCAACTCATAATTCCAAATAAGTAATTTATCATTCACAGTTCCGAAACATCTTATACTTAACCCAATACCTTGACAAGTCAAGTTCCCACAAAATGTAAATAAAGTTTACGTGTTCCGTTCTCGACTCGTCTTTAGTCATTACTAATTATCTTCAATCAGGAGTTTACTTGTTCTAATAATTTATATGATTTCCATGAAGGGCAAAGCTCAAGTAATTGCCCTTGCAGGCACCAAGATAATATAAGTAATAAGTGTCATAGAAAGCATGTTTTTAAAAAAATAACTTTTAATGCGAATGAAAGTTCGATGGATAAATTAAAAGATACTTATTCTTTTAAATCAATACTAAATAAAACATTAGTGATATATATCAATTTAGAAGATGGATAATTTATTTAGAAATACAACCCACAGGTGGGATCAAGTTTGAAAACTTGTGTGTTTTAGGCTTAAACTAATTAACCCCTTTTTGTGAAAAACCCACTTTTAATTAATATCATTGTGTATTAACTAATACATATCAAAAAGGTGTTTAAAGTACTTGTATACATTCTGGAAATTTAGCATAACCACTACAAAATTTGGTTCATAAGACAAACTACAGAGATAATCATAATTCATTCATTTTGTTGGAGTTAAGGCTTGGAAAAACCTTGGCTCATTTTCTTGTTTGTCCCACATTGCTTGTGGGAGGGAATTTCTTCATGTTTATATATTTCCTCCCTCCTTCCATCTATTGAGTTGTGACTAGAGATGCTTTTGTAGTTGGATGATATGTTTGGTTTGGGCTTGCTATCACACACGCGCGCGCGCGCCGCCCGCCCGGACCGGGCCAGGGCCATGGGCTTTGGGCTTTGGGGAATAAACTTAACTTAACTAAATTTTTGGACCCGGGAGCTACGCGTGTGTGGCTGTTGGAATTCTGTAACGTTTTACCGTTACAGTATTCATGGCAATCCCTAATTATCCGCCCATTGATTTCTGTCTTGATTGCTATCCGTTTTTTGGCTTGATTCTTCCCTATAAAATCAGTGCCATCCTGTTCAGTCAGACATACAAAAAAAAACCAACAAACACTCTTCTCTCTTCCCTTCTCTTCTCTATTCCTGGGTTTTCGTGCTATTCTCTAAAGCTCAGTTTGCTAGTGGTGGCATTCTTAGGCTGCTTGTGGTAAACCTTGGGGAGCATTCCGGCCAAGATCGATAACCACCATTGTCGGGCCGTAATTGCTTTCAAGTCAGTGATCTCCTATCACGGCACAGCCTTGAAAGTTATCTATTTCTGCCTTTGCGAAACTCTTATTCCAACAATTTGAAAGCAATTACTAATATTTGCAATGGCAGAAAGTTCAACCAAATCAATGGCTCATCTGTCCAAACTTGAGTCCCTTGATGGAAATAACTACAAACGCTGGGCTCAGAAACTTCTTATGTTTTTCGAGCAACTGGATATTGACTATGTCCTGTTCAATGACTGTCCCACTGCCATTACGGCTTCTGCTGATTCATCTTCTCCTTCTGCTGCTGTCATTAAGCAGAATGAGGATCAAATTCTGAAATATGAAAAAGATAATAAAACAGTTCGTTTCCATCTCCTTAATCTGATGACTAATAATTTGTTTGATTTGTTTATGGTTCATAAGTCATCTAAACTGATTTGGGAGGCCCTTGAGAAAAAATATGGGGCTGATGATGCTGGGAAACAGAAATATGTTGTAGGAAAGTGGCTGTCTTTCCAAATGGTTGATGACAAACCTGTCATGGACCAAGTTCATGTCTACGAAAATTTATGTGCTGATGTTCTAAATGAGGACATGAAAATCTGTGAGGTTTTCCAGGCTAATGTTCTGCTGGAAAAATTTCCTCCTTCCTGGAGGGAGTTCCGTAACAATCTGAAGCATAGGAAAGAGTTCCTATCTCTTCAGGAACTGATCAGCCATATGAGGATTGAAGAGGCCAACCGGATCAAAGATAATCAGGACTCGGCTCTTGTCAATGTTTCCAAAGCTAATCTGGTGGAATCTGTTGCTGCGCCAAGTTCTGATAAGTTCAAGGGTAAGGGCAAGAAGGTATTCAACAAGGGTAAGAAGCAAGGAAAAGTGAACAAACCAAGTGGTAAGATTCAAAAGAGGACCTTTGTGTGCTATGTGTGTGGAAAGCCTGATCATAAGGCTTACCAATGTCCTCAACGCCAAGGTTCTGTCCAAAAAGAAACTCCTCAAGCTAACCTTGCTGTTTCGGATGATGTTATTGCTGCTGTGGTGGTTGAAGCAAATCTGGTCGAGAATCGTTCTGACTGGATTCTGGACACCGGGGCTTCAAGGCATTTCTGTTCGAACAAAGAGCTGCTCCATGACTTCCAGGATGCAACAGAAGGTGAGTGCGTCTACATGGGGAATGCAGCAACTGCTGGAGTGCTTGGACATGGAAAGGTCACTCTAAAACTTACCTCTGGAAAAACCCTCTCCCTTTCAAATGTCTTGTATGTTCCTACTATGCGTCGTAACCTAGTGTCTGGTGCCTTGTTAAACAAAGCTGGTTTGAAAATTGTTTTTGAGGCTGACAAGGTTGTAATGACTCGTGGTGGGGAATTTGTGGGGAAAGGGTATCTGAGTGGGGGTTTGTTTATTTTAAATGTTGCTTCTTCTGTATCTGCTATTAATAAAACTGTTTGTGGTTCTGCTTATATTGCTGAGTCTTTAAATTTATGGCACGGTAGATTAGGACATGTGAATGTTGCCTCTATTAAGAGACTAAGGACCTTAGAATTGATTCCTAATCTGTCCTCAACCGAGTTCTCTAAGTGTCCTATTTGTGTTGAAGCAAAATTTACCAAGAAACCTTGCAAAACTGTGACTCAAAGGACCACCCAACTTCTAGAATTGGTTCATACAGACTTAGCTGACTTTCAGAACACTAGAAGTAGAGGAGGAAAATTCTGGTATATTTCCTTTGTTGATGATTACTCGAGGTTCACTAAGTTATACCTTCTTAAGACCAAAAGTGAGGCAGGGGAAGCTTTTTTGAAGTATAAGGCCGAGGTAGAAAACCAACTTGATAGGAAAATCAAGAGGGTTAGGTCTGATAGGGGTAGAGAATATGAGAACTTCTCTTGGAATGACCATTGTGAGAAATTGGGAATCATTCATGAACTTAGTGCTCCTTATGTACCCCAACAAAATGGTGTAGCTGAAAGGAAAAATAGGTCCTTGAAAAATATGATGAATGCTATGCTTGTAAGTTCTGGGTTGCCTGATGAAATGTGGGGGAAGTCGTTCTTTCGGCTTGTCATGTTCTTAACCGAGTTCCTCACAAAAGATTAGATAAGACCCCTTATGAGCTATGGAAGGGTTATCCTCCAAACTTGAGTTTTCTGAGTGTGGGGGTGTCTAGCCAAAGTTGGGCTTCCTGACTATAAAAAGTCAAACATAGGACCTAAGACTTTTGATGCTGTATATTCATTGGTTATGCTCATGCTGCATATAGATTCATGTCTCGAGTGATAGGTCTATCGGTGAGTACGAGATGCTGAGTTTTTTGAACATGTTTTTCCTTTGAAAAAAGGTGATGTTGCATCTGTGCCTTCTTGTTCTTCTCCTGCTGTTGATTTATCTACTTGTTCTACGCATGATGTTCTACCTACTTGTGATACTCCTGCTGATTTGACTTTGAGTAGTAGTTCGGTTGACATGCATGCTAGCGGTTCCTCGTCGTAGATGAGCCTAGGAGAAGTAAGAGACCTAGAGTAGCGAAAGACTTTGGTTCCGATTTTGTTCTTGCTTTTCTATCCGAAAGTTCTTGTGTTGACTTGTTGAGTGATGAACTAGTTTATGCTTTCATGATAGAAGAGGACCCAAAGACCTTTGATGAGGCAATGAGATCTCGTGGATGCCGTTTTTTGGAAAGAGGCCATTAAGAGTGAGTTAGATTCCATAGTGTCTAACTCTACTTGGGAGTTAACCGACTTACCTAAGGGATCAAAGACCATAGACAAGAAATGGATCTTTAAAAAGAAGTTGAGACCCGATGGAACTATCGAGAGGTTTAAAGCTAGGCTTGTCATCAGGGGCTTCACTCAGAGGAAAGGACTAGATTACTTTGACACTTATTCTCCTGTGACTAAGATAGCCACTATTAGGACCCCCTTGCTCTTGTCTTGCTATTCATGACTTAGTTATACATCGGATGGATGTTAAGACTGCTTTCCCGAATGGTGACTTAGAGGAGGAGATTTACATGTCTCAACCTGAGGGTTTCGTGGTGTTAGGTCAAGAAGATAAAGTGTGCAAATTGAGGAAGTCCTTATATGGTCTCAAACAAGCACCAAAATAATGGTATGAAAAATTTGATAGTACTGTGGTGTCAAATGGTTTCATTGTAAACAATTCTGATTCTTGTGTTTATTCAAAATTGATAGGATCAGATTGTGTGATTATATGTCTTTATGTGGATGACATGCTGATTTTTGGTAACAACTTAAAGGTGGTTAATGATACTAAACTTTTCTTGTCTTCAAAATTTGAGATGAAAGATTTGGGGGAAGCAGATGTGATTTTAGGAGTCGACTTAAGAGAGTCTCCTGGCGCATTTCCCTTAGTCGGTCTCATTATGTGGAAAAAGTGCTTAAAAAGTTTAATTCCTTTGATGTTGTTCCAGTGAGTTCTCCCTATGATTCCAAGTATTCATTTGACCAAGAACTTAGGTGAAAGTGTCTCTCAAAGTGAATATGCAAAAATCATAGGTAGTTTGATGTACCTCATGAACTGTACTCGACCTGACATAGCTTATGCAGTGAGTAGACTTAGTAGATATACACATAACCCTAGTAATGAACACTGGAGTGCTCTTCATCGTCTTCTCAGATACCTAAAAGGAATCGTTGATTTTTGTTTGCACTATTCTAAATTTCCCCGCTGTTCTTGAAGGATTTTGTGATGCAAACTGGGTATCCCGGTAATGATGAGATTAGTTCAACTAGTGGCTATGTGTTTACCCTTGGTGGTGGTGCTATATCGTGGAAGTCTTCGAAACAGGACTTGTATAGCACGTTCCACCATGGAGTTCGAGTTCATTGCCCTCGAGTTGGCGGGCAAGAAGCCGAATGGTTGAGAAACTTGTTGTCCGATGTTCCTTTATGGGGTGGACAGGGGTTCACTGTCTCTCTTCATTGTGATTCTCAAGCAGCCATTGGTGTTGCTAAGAACAAGTGTCTACAATGGTAAGAAGAGACACATACGGATCGGACATGGAGTCGTCAAACAACTCCCGAAAAATGGGGTGATTTCTTTGGACTATGTGAGGTCCGAAAGAAATCTTGCAGACCCCTTTACTAAGGGGTTATCTAGGAGAGTTGTCCTAGAGTCGTCGAGGGGGATGGGGCTAAAGCCCATTAGTTGAGATCTTATGGTGGATACCCGTTTGTGGTCAAACGAAGCCATGAAATCTTAACTTGCACTACATTTCCCATCCCTATGACACATGGTAGTGCTTTTATCCATAGCCTATTGGTGGTGCTTCGAGACGCACTTGATGGATATACATTGAGAGGTTGAGCATTTTGCTCTTAATAGTTCCATATCCCTCCGGGGTGGTGTTATTGAGAAACACTTGATGGACTACCTACGTAAGTGTGGAGGTTAAGCCGCCTTCTATGAAAGACAGTGCATCTTTCTAGAGCACTTATTAGACCCAAGGTATGCGCATGGCTATAAAGCGCTTGTGATGTATCGCGGAGATTGCACGATCTTAAGGTAGGTATGTGTTGTGAGGGTCTCAACGGAACTCTGGTGAGTTCAAGAGTAATTCACTCACTAGATAGTAAGTTGTTGCCTCATTTCACTATGCATCAATTCAAATCGAAAGATATTGGTGTTTAAGTACTTTCCTTTCCTTACCCAGGAATTTCTTTTGCTTTTCTGAGCCTTTGTGGGGGATTGTTGGAGTTAAGGCTTGGAAAAACCTTGGCTCATTTTCTTGTTTGTCCCACATTGCTTGTGGGAGGGAATTTCTTCATGTTTATATATTTCCTCCCTCCTTCCATCTATTGAGTTGTGACTAGAGATGCTTTTGTAGTTGGATGATATGTTTGGTTTGGGCTTGCTATCACACACGCGCGCGTGCGCCGCCCGCCCGGACCGGGCCAGGGCCATGGGCTTTGGGCTTTGGGGAATAAACTTAACTTAACTAAATTTTTGGACCCGGGAGCTACGCGTGTGTGGTTTGGAATTCTGTAACGTTTTACCGTTACAGTATTCATGGCAATCCCTAATTATCCGCCCATTGATTTCTGTCTTGATTGCTATCCGTTTTTTGGCTTGATTCTTCCCTATAAAATCAGTGCCATCCTGTTCAGTCAGACATACAAAAAAAAACCAACAAACACTCTTCTCTCTTCCCTTCTCTTCTCTATTCCTGGGTTTTCGTGCTATTCTCTAAAGCTCAGTTTGCTAGTGGTGGCATTCTTAGCTGCTGTGTAAACCTTGGGGACCATTCCGGCCAAGATCGATAACCACCATTGTCGGGCCGTAATTGCTTTCAAGTCAGTGATCTCCTATCACGGCACAGCTTTGAAAGTTATCTATTTCTGCCTTTGCGAAACTCTTATTCCAACACATTTGAATCGAAGAACAAGGTCCGATTATCGATTTCTCAACTTCTTAATTGAATGTAGGGGCTTGCATGCAACACCATCAGCATATAGCTCACACTAATGTCAGATTTAAACAAGCATTCTACACATGCAAAATGGTAATCACAAGGTTCTAACTTATACATACAAGAAACATTCAAAAAGTACTAGACTTCGTCTCTAAATTGGTGGTGTTTGTGTACCTTAGATTAGGATCCAAAAAGCTCACGATTTTCTTATTCTAAGCTCACTCTCTTGCTCCTTAGCAACCTTACACATTCATCAACATTTACACGAAAAAAATTCCATGAGAACTCTTTCATAAACACATAAAGATTTGATTAACAAGCTGTTGTACTTACTGATTTCCCTAGCTCAGATGTTTGCCCAAATTCTCTTGATTTCCTTGCTTGAAAACCCGAACTAACTCTTGCCCAGTGTGCACCTATATGTATAGAGTGAGTTTTAGCTTTTGCATGCAGAAAATTACAAGAATGTTTGGACAGAAGTTGGCTGAAGAACAGAAGACAGAAGCCACGCCAGGGAGGGCGTGTTCTGCCTCTTCTTTGTTCCATTCTGGGTCAGCTCCTTCTGGGGGAATTTGGCGATGAGATTTATGTAGTGTACTCCCCCACATGTCTACTTATACTGAGCATGATTTGGCTGGAGTTTTCTCCAATTTGCTGGGGTTATTTTTGTCTTTTCCATACTAAGGCTGAATCCAGAATTTTTGTAATTACACAAATTCCTTGAAATACTTATCATGCCCCAGATACTTCTCTAGTACCCGTATACATATACGTCATACATATTCCTATACGGTATAATGTCAATCTAATTGTCTCACATAAATGGTTCACAGTAATGTTAATCAAACAAGTCATACTTAAGATACTTACATCTTAATTACCATATTATTAACCTAATGTTTATAGTAATCAAGCTTGTATTAGGACGCGACTATTACACTGTACCTTCTTCTGATTTGTCTGTACAGCATTCAGACATAATTTTGCTTCACGGCACTGTGCCTCTGACTGTTCTTCTTTAGAATCTGAATCTCCCAAAACAGCATCAATCATTGCTTTCATGAACTCCTTCTTTGGTTTCTCCCTTATTTCTTTAGGCTTCTCATCCTCCCATAAGGGACATTCCTTTATCATGTGATTGTACTCACCACACTCATTCGTACCATCGTAGGCTAATTCTAGAGTGTCCCATATCTCCTTTGCTGTAGAATACGCAGAGATCCTTTAGTATTCATCAGGTCCAATTCCATATTTGAGAATACTCATAGCTTTGAAGTTCTTTTTGGCTTTTGCATAGTGGACTGAACTGTAGTCGTCTTCATCTTTGTCAACCATCTTTCCTTCAGTATTTTTGGCTTGGATAAGGATTGGTCCTTTTCTTATGACTTTCCAGCATTCATAATCCGATCCTTGGATGTAGATCCTCATCCTAGCCTTCCACCATCCGTAATCCTTTCCGTTGAAAATCGGACACTTTGAGTGTCTTTCTCGAGAGTCATCTTGCATGTTCATGACTTCTATTCTCTAGGGATGAGCCTTTCGAGAATAGCCTGCTCTGATACCACTTGTTGGAGTACAAGGTGACACTCAAGAAAGGGGGGTTGAATTGAGTGACAAAATCTAATCGATTTTTGCAAAAACACTCCTATGGCACAGTGCCTTACACTGTGTTATTCACTCGTAAACTCGCTTTTAATGTTTTCGCTCAGACGAAGTTGTATCAAAACTAAAAACAATGAAACCAAATAACTAGACACGGGAATTTAACGTGGTTCAATCTCACCTCTAAGATCTACATCCACACTACCTTCTTTTTTATTATTTGAATCTTAAAATATCAAACTCTTGATACAATATGATTCCCCCACTACTAACTCTAGTAGTGCTACCCAACACTTAACCCTAAGTGTTTCTACTCTCTATAATGATGAAATTACAGAGATATTAAGTCCTCACAAGTGTGCTTCTTAGATAAGCAAATCGAGGAATATTACAATCGTTATAAAGCACTTTTAAGGGCCGGTTCTCTCCGACTTATTTTCGCCCGATTCGGTTCGATTCGGTTCGGTTCGCTTCGGTTCAATTCGTTCGATTCGTTCGGTTCAATTCGGCTCGGTTCGGTTCGGTTCGGTTCGGTTCCTAAATTATTATCATTACTATTAATTAGTTATAATTTAATTCGGTTCGGTTCAAATCGGTTCGGTTCGGTTCGGTTCAATTCGGTTGATTCGGTTCGGTTCGGTTCAATTTAGTTCAGTTCAATTCGGTTCAATTCAGTTAGTTCAGTTCAGTTTAGTTCAGTTCAGTTCAGTTCAGTTGTTTTATGCCGAAGAGAACAGACCCTAACTCACTGGAACTCTGTGTTATACACTGTGCTATGGGGATTCGTTTTCAGCTCTCAAAATTTATCAAAAACCAAATCTGAAAACGTGAGTTGTTCTTCTGATTTCTATCCCTTATATAACTTATCAACTGAATAAGAATTATTCTCCAAGATATGATTATCTTCTTGAATAATTTTTATTCTTAAAATTAAGGGATAAAATCTTTTCCTTTCCAAAATCAAATTTTATATATCTTTCATAAAAACTGATTTTTTCCTTTCCTTATAAGATAAGGATTCGTCCATATCTTATGCCAACTATTATTCAGATTTTAAATCAATTTTTATCTAAAAATCTTCATCAAAATTGTTTTCTTTAAAAATCAGTTTTTCTTTTTTACAAACATTCTTTTTTGAAAATCTTTTAAAGAAACGTTTTCTTTAAAATCAGTTTTTTCATTTTTACAACAAATATTTTCCTTTCAAAACTAATTTTCGAAATTAAAAACTCCCCTTTTTATATTCTTTAAATATAGACATATGAAATTAATATAATTACCTATTTTCTTAACTCTAAGAAAATAGTTAACCATCCTAATTTCATATTTCTAATTTAGCACAAAGTTCCAGTACGTTAATTACATTGCATAACCATGACTAAGAATATAACTAGACCTAAGCTTCCACTTCTTCAAGTCCTTGAGCTTCCATGATCATCCGAGCTCGACAAAAGACTTAGATCACTGTTACATAATTCACATATTATAACATAAAGTGTTTATCATCATCAATATAACACTGACTTAGAGTCACAACAGTTGGTTTCTTTATATCTTTTTATTTTTGACAACAAGTACAAACAAACACCATAAAACTCAAGAAAACAAACAAACAGACACTAGTAGAAAATTATCGAATGTCCATGACTATGGCTAAGACAAAGACACCAAATTACATTATTGGAAAAAAACACACTTCACCGAGAGCCTTTTTATTTTAATGGTAGGAGGGATACGACGAAGGGAGAGCTCCTTTCTTCCTCTTTATGCCTGCATGGCACCTAATTCCATCCATGTTGACCTGCCTTTTCCTATGATTAATTTGTGCCTAAAAATACATCATGTTGTGCCTCTTCTAGGATCTGTCTTGTTGTGAGGGGTACTAAAAATGTTCCATTTAACTTGGAAACTCTTACATCTTATTAGTGCTTGATTGCACACCATTATCCTACTTGATTGAATGCCATCATCCTGCATTGAGTCTCACTACAAAAATAAATCAATTTAGCAACGGTCAAAAATTGTTGTTATTCATAAGAAATTTATTGCTAAAAGGCTTGTTGCCATATGATTCTAGCTACAAAATTCAAAATAATTTAGTTGTCAAATTGCATCCATTAAAATATTATTGCCATGTTGGTCGCTATGTTTGGCACATTTGTTGCCAACTCTAGCAACGAGTTACGAATGATTGTTGCTACATTTCGCATCAAATTATTAATATTTTGTTGCCATAAATTAGCAACAAATTGTTAGCATTGTTAGCTAAAAATAGAAACAAACTATTAATCGTTTTAACTATTACAGACTTACACATTGACTAATGCACTATTTATATAACATAGGTTAACCTTATGTTTTCAGTCCTTTTAATTTACAAGTCTGAATAAATGTTCCATACTAATAGAACTGATAATATTATGTGAAACTTTTTTACCTTATAAGATGGTACTTTGGCTCATCTTTCTTCAATGTGGGACAAAATTTAAGATGAAATCTGATGTTATTTCAGCAACAAACAATGAAATATATTGTGTCCAACGACAACAAATTAAATATATATTTCCATATTTGTTCCTAAATGGCAACAAATTGAAAATATAATGTCATCTATCAACAAATAATAAAATTAATTGTTTCTAATGTCAACAAAAGAAATATTGGTTGTCGTAGTTTGTTGCTAAATGGCAACATATCGAAAATATGATGCCATCTAGTAACAAATAGTAAAACTAATTGTTCCTAATGTCAATAAAATCAAATATTGGTTGCTGTATTTTGTTGATAAATGGCAACAAATCACAAATATGATGCCACTTAGCAACAAATAGTAAAATTACTTGTTTCTAATGTCAACAAATTAAATATTTGTTGTTGTAGTTTGTTGTTAAATGGCAACAAAGTGAAAATATGTTGTCATCTAGCAACAAATAGTAAAACAACTAGTTTCTAATAGTAACAAATCAAAAATATGTTGCTTTTATTTGTTGAGAAATCAGAGTAAAAAATGTCACTTTATAATAGGCAACCGAAAAATAATCTATGTTGCTATCTATATTATCAACAATTTAAAAATTCGTTGCCAAAATTTCTTTCTATAATGCTCTAATTTTTGTAATATCCTGAATCTTGCTGCTACAATTCCTTATATGTTAACATGTCCTACTACATTTTCCCTTGGACCTCCAACATCCATGCTCTTGTTAGGATAATCAATATTATACGTGAATTCTAAAGAATTGGATTTCTACCTGAAAAAGATATTTTCTCTATTTTCTCTTCTTCAAGATTCAACGACTCTTTCGAGCCAACTGATTCATGAGTGCAATCACTTGCTGATTTTGTGATCTCTGCTTTTGGCTTCTCACCAGTTGTTTTGGGGGCTACCATTAAGTTGTTTGATGAAGGTACAAGCCTTCAAAAAAAAAAGAGTCTTTGAAGTCAGATGGGTATTTACTTGCAGAAACTGTGATACCCCATGTTTTTTAGTATCTATTTAAATAATTAAATATTTATTTTCTAAAATAAATATTTTAAGAAAAGGGTATTTTAGTAATTTCATTGGTTTTAAATTATTTTGGCGGGAATGTGGCGCCAAACTTGGATTTGTTAAACTTTTGGATATCCTAATCAAAAATTATATTAAATAGGTTTTAAACATTTAAATATTTAGTATTGATTTTCTTCTTTATGATGGAGATTTGCAAAAAGAAAGAAAACAATATGTTGTTGAGGATGGCTGGCCACCCTTAATGATGGGGTGGGGGTTTTGATTTTCTAAAATTTCAAAATTTATGATGGAGGTCACAAGTCTTGGTATTAATCTCCTAATTTATGGTGAAGGTTATAAAATATTTAATTTTGAAAATTAAGTACTTCATATTCTTCACTTATAAATACCCCAAACCTCAACATATATTTTCCACACCAAAAACTTTGAAGAATCCAAACTCTCTTACTTCAAGGTTCTTTCTTCTCATCTTAATCTATTTTAGTTTTGCATTGCTTACTCAAGTTTCAATTTTTTTTGGTTTAAGTAAAAGTATTTTGTTCATGATAGGTTATGCATATAATTTTAATTTATAGGGATTCACGTTTAAGTTCATATGATAAATTACTTATTAGATTTTTATTATTGGTTGATTAATTAGGAGAACGTTTAAGCATAAGACTAGGTGAAGTTGCTAGTATACTCTTTTGTGCAAGATCAAGGTACATCATGTAGCTAGATCTTTTTGAAATGTGGTTTTATGTATTAAAGTTGTTTATTGATTTAATGGTTGAATGGATTTAGAAATTTGGTTTAAAATGGTTACAACATTTTATTATTCACTCTTGGAAATGAAAAGAAGGAATGAATTTATCAATCATATTATATGAAAGTTTTGTTTTCCTTTTTTGGAAATTTAAATTATTATTACAAGGAATGATTTGATTGGTTTTTATGAACTTTGAATGTTCAAAAAGTTGTTTATCACAAAAGGAGATTTATTCATGACTTACAAGTCATACTATTATTATTACCGCTTGATTAACGTCAAGAAGGGTTTATGCTTCAAAGTCCACTTGTTGGCAATTATGGTTACCCCTTGATATAGATCCGTGATAGGATGACTAGCTTGGGGGTTGTGCACACTTAGGTAAAGGAAGGGGTAATAAAAAGAGGAATTGTTTGATCAAGATCATTTTGATCCAAGTTATTTGGAAAGAGTTTGTTCTTAAAAGTTATCCTTGAATTATTAGTTAAGGATATTTCGATATGTAAAATGCTGCAAACTAGTAAATGTGTTACCTATCTTGTACGTATCGTACTCAGTTATATACTAACGCGTATTTCCTTTTTCCTATTTGACTTTGCCCTGTTTACCTTTTGGTAAGCAATTTTGCAGGTGAACTTTGGATGTGCATGGGAGCATACTAGAAAGGGGATCTTCACCTAGTTTAGGATGTTTTATTCTTTTTAAGTTGAGACAATTATTATTTATAATAATAAAGAAGTATTATCTTTTAGTTAAGTGTTCCGCTGCAAGTTATTTGGTTAGTTAGTAGTTAGTTGCCGACAACATGAAAGTCACGTGGCGGTAATAGTCCTAAATTACTCAAATATTATTTATTATTTATTTTAATGTGAGTAATTTGGGGGTGTTATAGAAATCGTGACCAGCGCTTCCCACAACTCGCAATTTGATCGGAGGCCACCATTGATATGTTTGATTTTGAGATGAAGGTATATGCCTTAAAAAAAGACATTGAGTGGGGATGATAAAACCTGCAGCTGCTTCCCTTGTTTTAATTTGACTACATGTGGGAGAGTTTTAAATACATTCCTGATCTTCTTCTACTGACGTAGGTAACCTTTTTACCTATAAGTACTCCACTAGGGCGGGGGTTAATCAACTCGAGAATCCTTCTTTCGAGGCTTTCCTTCACAATTGGTCTTTGATTGGACAATCTTATCTATTTCCTGCCTCCCATTTAATTTGGGAATTCGCATGCTCCTTGAGCTTGAGTTTCTGGAATCGCGCACCTTTTCACCTTTCTTCGATGGTCTCCTTTAAATTCTAAACTTTGACACAGCACATGTCCCAACTTACTAATTCTTTGTTTGTTTCCTTTTTTTTTGGTTCTTACTCCCTGGCTCTCGTGAATTCCTCGTAAGCCTTTTTCAAATACCTTGATTTCTTAAATGCTAACCATCTTCTGAAAATTGCCTTCACATTCTTCTTATCATCCCCCAAAACCATTGAGCAAACCTGTATAACAGGATTGTTAATTTAACTTGTTTAATTTTATCGCACAAGCTGCAAAATTCAAATGCAGAGAAATAGCCAATTCTCGAAAGAACAACTTTTCATCACAAGTATTCATGTGTTCAGAAATTAATACAGAAATCCCACACACAACAATTTGATGGCTTTTATTTTCATACTTAGCATATGCTGTACTAAAATCATTTACCTTAAAAAGATAATTTCCCTCTTCTTTAAGGGATGACACAAAGGAAATATCCTCGTCGGGACCTGAGAATTTCACAAAAATTCCCTCTTTGTCTTCTTCATCCAACTCATTCAAATGATGCAGTCTGGTAGAAGAACGTCGTGTTCACTTTATACAAAGTTTTTAGCCCCCATCCTTGGCTATTAAGTACCGTTTTGAGCTCCTTTGAGTTCTTATTTGTGTGATTTGATATGGTTGGACTTGAATGCACTCTTTTGTGCTTTATTCTCCAAATTATACGTTTGGTACTTTAATCTAGCCACGGAAGAGAAGTCCAAGGATCGCATATGGCCCATAGGAGGTCCGAGAAGCAAGTTTGAAGTCAAAGCATGAAGAAAAGGCCATCGGGCGGATTTGCCTGTGTAACAGCCCGCACTTTCGAGCTGCTAGCTAATCATACTTAGCATTCACAAATCTCAATTATATAGACAAATCTCAATCAACACTTAATAAACCTCATATTACATTTATTCGCAAAGGAAACATAACCTATGAACGATCCCCGGACTCGTGGGTTATGGGCCCACATTACAACAACATCAAAACCAAATATCAAATAACATAATACTTTACTTGATTCCCAAAACAACGGAATATTATATTCTCAAAAAAACACTTGATTACTTCTCAATACAACATTTGAATCATTAATATAATTACAATTTCATAACAAACTCTCGCTTAAGATCCACTCTGAGCTTCTGACACGAACCTGAAATTACAGAAGAGAATACAAAACAAAAACAAAACTAAAATGAGCGGAATGTTCAGTAACTTCACTTCAGCCCGTCAAAACGATTTTGGTTCGTAAACGTTTTTGATATGAGAAACAAACTTGGAAATTGTTCGGAAAAGAATTCATCTTTTAAAATACTACCTCTGCTTTTTTTTATTTGCTACATTTGTTATGCACGGTTTTCAAAGCATTATTTAACTCTTAATATCTCTTATTTCGCTTAAGTAAAAATTATAAAATTTTGATATTATGAATCTACACGTCGAGACGAATCTAACAACATCACACATGACTATATTTCAATTATAAAATAATCAAAATAATCGGTCAAAGTAGTGGCTTCATTCCCAAGGCAACAAATGTAGCAAATAAAAAAAAGCGGAGGGAGTATATCGCTGGCATAGCTTAATCACTTAACAGAAATCGCTGGCAAGTACAGGCATAAACTTAACATAATATAACAGAACACAATATTCGACCTTATCTGGTCTTAACTCATATCTGAATC